>CAJNDV010017413.1:47840-60096 GCA_905221635.1 Symbiodinium sp. CCMP2456 | reverse complement strand
AACCCTAAGGCCTAAGCCCTAAGCCCCAAACCCTAAACCTTAACCCTAAGGCCTAAGCCCTAAGCCCTAAACCCTAAACCTTAACCCTGAGGCCTAAACCCGAAGCCCTAAACCCTAAACCCTTGTCTGGGGCTCTCAGCCCCCTTGGAAGAAGAGGCGTCCTTCTTGCAGTAGAAGGCATGAATGACGGCGGAGGTCGCATTGATCTCGTCCCCAGTAGAGAACCAGCCCACCTGAGCCCAGCAGCAGCGAACAGTTTACAAGTTTACAGTAGACATGGAAAATACAGACAAAAAACGCCGGGACCACTAAACCTCACATTAATAGCACCACTGGCAACTGGTAGCGCCAACTATGGTGTGCCTGAGCTCCTGTGTTCCCGAGCCCCCCGATGTCCGTTCTTGTCTAGGGTTAAAGGTTCAAGGATGCTTATATAAGGCATCGTAGCAGAGGCTAAACAACATCAGTGCTGGAATCCCAGCTCAATGATTTTCCCAACTTTCTGGAAGCTACAGCAAGACCCGACAATGAAAGCTAGAATGCCAAGTCCCGTGCCACAACTTCCCGGGGCGACACTTTCTGTCTCAGCTCCAGCATGGACTTGTGGTAGTCCTTCGGAGTGTCATCACATGGGCTTCGGGTATTGGGCTTTGCGTTTAGGGTGTATCCCTACGACAACTCCGCCCTCAAGCTACCCAGAGCTGTCAGTTAGAGGCTTTGAGGTCGAGGAGCTCTGGATTAGGCTTGCCCGGTAGCGGCTGGCGAGGAGCTTACCTCGTTGAGATAATCTTATGTTTGCACCACCCGGGGGCCTGGGCAAGGTAGTATAGGGGCCTTAATATTTCCAAGAGGGTTTGGGTGTCTACGATCATATAATCATATTTAGGAACCACATGTAGGGAATACTACAATCGACTAAGTCTTCACACCCTTCTCAGACTAGCATCTAAAGGTAAGGAATGCCATTATACACTACTTCTTGCCTTTCTGGGTGGGTTCCTGCCTCGCAGACTTAGGGACTGACTCTAAACCCCGGCGATCATGACCGAGAGCCTCATCATCGTAGACCCTAGTGAGAACTCTTCGGGTTTATTACTTAGTGGTCGGCAAACCCTAAGAATTCCCTAACAAACCCGGACAACACTACTAAACTCCAATGCGTGTGGCTAACCTGATAAGCCCGAAACCTCTAACGTCCGATCTTGAAGCGGGCGTAACCCCTGCCCGCCTGATCGATTGCGACGCCCTCCTCCGTGTCCTGCATGGGAGTCACTTGAGGGTTAATGGGTGGCATGACTACGTAGCTTAAGGCTCTACTATGCTGCATGCTACATACCCGTTAAGAGTGTACTAAAACCCTAAACCTTAAACTTGAACCAAAAACCCGAAACCACAGAGAACAAAGAAAAAAAAAAACATCGCAGCTGCCACTGTTATGCTAGCGCGTGTCGGCCCGCGAGCCCTGAATTCATACCAGCGTTTCATAACCTTATAGGGTTTGGGGCTTTAGGGCTTAGCGGGTACGTGGCTCAGGGTTTAGGGCTAAGGAGTTTAGGGTTTAGCGTCAAACGCTTACCTGTTCCCAGAAACTTCCTGAACCGGAAGCTCAGACCGACCAGGTCATCCGACAGGACCCGGATGCCTCAGACTCGACACTCGACCCTAATATAGGGGCCTTCATAGTTAGAATGAGTTTGGGGGTCTATTATACTATACTTATAGTAAGTAACCCCCCCCCCAAAAAAATACTAATAGGTAATTACGGCGCCTACATTATTTCCGAAGCCCGTCAAGCCCACAGTGCTCTTCCTATGGGTCCAAGCACCTTATGACCATGTATTCTCCCGAATACATGACTACTATCCGAAATCCGAATAGCGAGTCATTGGGTCCTGTGGACCGTTTGTGGTCCTTTAGCAATATTCAGGTCTTGTAATTGGCCTTCTGACATTTAAGAAAAGGCCGTGACCTCAAGCCCAAACCGGGTAAGAAGTGGACAGAGACCCGAAGAACCCCCCAGAAAGCCCTAAACCCTCAACCCTAAACCCCAAACTAAACCCTAAACCTTAAGCCCTAAGCCCGTGCCGGACCTTGTGGGGCACTGGGAAGCTGTCTGTGATGTCTACGGCGCTCCCTTCACCTTTTTCAGACTCACCCGAGTTAGGGAACCGAAATGTGCAGGGTATTAGGGTTCGAGAAGGGTCTGAAATGGAGGCTTTCCGAAAATAGTGGACCCTTTTTTTGAGTACCCGAAATAGTAGGACCCTTATTATAAGGGCCCCAAAATAAGGCACCCCTTGCTTTCGGAAACTCCCAGTTGAGAAGGGTTTGGGATTGAGGCTTCGGAGCGATGCGTGAAGCTTTCTGCTTGAGGGCGATTTTGGGGTACCCTTTCAGTTTCAGGGTTTAGGGTTTAGGGTTTAGGGTTTAGGGTTTAGGGGGACAGAAGAAGGTGAAGAGGAGGCCAATAATCCTAATATCGGGGCACCAATACCGAAAATGACTTTGGGGATGTGTAGTATGGTATCAGCACAAGGAGGAACCCCCTGAAGAGTGATATTCACAATCCAATACTTATTTAAGCTTCTATCCCAGGGCTACCCAGCCCCGCCCTGGACATCAAATAAGCACCCTGACAAGCTTGCAGTTCTCGAGACGCCCTCCAAATAATTTCCAATCCAATACTCGTCGGTTTAGGATTTAGAGCGAGTATAGCGGCATCTACCCCAAAACCCTATCTGAAATTATGTAAAGCCCCTCTGGCAATCCCCTCAAATCCACAACCCGCAAGAGGGGAATAGAAACATGTGCCTTTTTCCATGGGAATGCCTTTAAGAACGTACCTTAGAGATGGGATTCCTAGGGGGCAGCACACACCGAAGATTTCCAGATTTCCTCAACCCTCAGCCCTCAGCCCTAAACTCTAAAACCTCAACCCAGGGTTTTAGGGCTTCGGGAACCCGAAACCCCAAATTCTAAAACCATTGACCCTACAACACCCTAAAACCCTATAAACCCTAAAAACATCCTAAGACCTTATAAACCCTAGACTCTAAACCCTCAGTCCCGGGCTGATCCAGCCCAGGAGGGTGCCAATGGTGCGTGTGGCGCCCGCAGGCCGTCGTACGTAAGCGTCGAGGATCTGAGAGCCCCCGGACGAATTTACAGAGCCAGTTTTTAGGGCTTTTCGGGTTCAGGGTTTGGGGTTTAGGGTTTAGGGTTTAGGGTTTGGGGGTTTAGGGTTTACGGTTTGGGGCTGGGGCTGAAGTCCTATACCCTACACCCCGACACCTTAAAAGCAAGTGTTCGTGACTAAGGATTCCTCGAGGTCAAATCTGTGAGGTTCTTCTGAAACAGCTTCGCCTGTTGCCTTGGGATTCGCGGTTCGCGCAGCTGGGTGCGAATGACTTCCGGCAGGCTGATAGGTTCTAGCTTACACTTGGTGCTGTGAGCTCTCAGGAACTAAACCTACTTTAAGAACCGAAAACCCACTTTTTTGTAGGTTCTTATTATAAACCTTAATATGGGATTAAAAGGGACCCCACAAAAAAGTAGGTTTTGGGTTCTTAAGGTAAACCTTACCTCACCCCTGAACTCCGGACCCGGGGCTCAAGGATGGCCTGAATATGTGGACTGGCATTTGGATAAACGTTCGAGGGAGTCGAAAGGAAAAGATGTCAGCGACTTCGTGAGGCCTCTAGCTTCCTTGTCCAATGTAACAGGTCCCCTAGGCCCCTAAACCCTGAACCGTGCTTGTCCACTGTCCTCGGGAAACTAACCGCTAACCTTTGGGACGATGAAAAAGCTGGGCTCATGTCTACTTCGATCAAGGTGCCACCTTCAGCCCTAATGTGGAATCTTCAAGAAGATCACACAGCATACAGCACAAAAACCATCTAGAGCACGAGCCGCAAAGTAAGAGCAACCGCAAGAAACACAGGAACTGTGACAAAGATGGCTACAACAATGATGTGAACCACCGTCCAATAGAAGTCTATCGAACCAGACATCTCAAACACGACACTCAAGCCCAAACCAGAAGACACTGAATAACACCTATACAGAAACCCTTATAGAACCCTATCAAGAACCCTAACCCTGGGCCCCAAGAAACCCTAAACCGCCTGTGCATAACACCCATAGGGAAACCTTTATGGAGCCCTAAACCCCAAACCCTAAACCCCTAAAGCCCTAAAACCCCTAAAAACCCTAAGCCCCAGAACCGCTAAATACCCTAAACCCCAAAAACTCCTAAAAACCCTAAACCCCAGAACCCTAAATACCCTAAACCCCAAAAACCCGAAAAACCCTAAACCCCAGAACCCTAAATACCTTAAACCCCCCAAAATCACCCGAAAAAGCCCCTAAAAACCGCCTGTGCATCTGCTCGCGCCTTGAGCACCGTCACTGGGTGCACGCGGCAGCTCAGGGGCTGCTCGATGCTGCTCTTCTGCACGCGGGACCTGAGAGCTTCTAGGCTTAAGGGCGTGTGTTAGGGCTCTAGGCTTAAGGGCGCCTTAGGGCTTTAGGATTTAGGGCTTTAGGGCGTCTTAGGGCTTTAGGGTTTAGGGTTTAGGGCTTTAGGGTTTTGGGTTTTAGGATTTAGGGTTTTAGGGTTTAGGGCTTCAGGGTTTTAGGGTTTAGGGCTTAGGGTCTTTGGGCTTTTGGGGTTTTTGGGTTTAGGAGAGCTTCTGGCCTCATTGGTAAGAATAAGGGCATAAAAGTGTACTTACACTACTGTTGATGATATACATCCTACATCTGCAGTACCTTAAGGACCCTAAACTATGGAAATTATGGTATATTCCTTATTATCGGTAATGCAGGATCTATATCATCAACCGTAGCAACCCTTTGAAGGAGCAGTGGTGAATACTCAGGCTTCCATCTCTCAGCTTTGGGCTCTTGTGGTTTTGCAAGATTCAGGACTCAGCTAGATCCATCTGTGAATTCTGAGACGAAGAGGCAAGATGAAGCTTTCTGACCTTGGGTATATCTGGAGCATGCGACTAATTAGTGGATGTGGCTCCTTGCTGCTCTATGAGGAAACCCTGAACCCTAAACGAACCCAAACAACCCTCGTCAGGGTACGGCTCTAAGCACCAACGCATACATACTGAAACGTAAGCGCCGCATTTACCCTAAGCCGCAGACGGAATGGAGCCTGTATAGTTAGAACATGCGGAAAATGGATCGGTGCTTTATTTCGATAGCTTTCAGGGCATACAGCTACCACTTCTTCGGACCCCCTAAGCCGAGTTTGACGTCCATCACAGGCCCGGCGAGCCTGAACCCTGGGTTCGAGGCTTATGGTTTAGGGCTTTAGGGTTTAGGTTTCTTGGACTTGGGGCTTTGGGTGCCAGAAAATTTGGCCCTGAATCCTGCCTTTGTATGCCAAACCAATGTCAAACAAACATCCACAAAAAAGTGGTGCCCTGAACCAAGGGCCCAGCGCCCTAGACCCCAAACCCTCTAAACCCTAAACTCTAACCTTAAGCCCCAAACCCTAAATCAAGGGCCCAGAGCCCTAGGCCCTAGACCCTGCAAGCCCTATGAATCCTAAACCCTAAACCTTAAGCCCTAAACCCTAAACCTTGAGCCCTAAACCCTAAACCTTAAGCCCTAAACCCTAAACCTTAAGCCCTGAACCTCAACCTTAAGCCCTAAACCTAAACCTCTAAACCTTAAAGCCCTAAACCCTAAACCCTGATCCCTAAACCCTAAACCCTGATTCCAAGGGCCCAGCGCAATGTTGAAGCACTTGGGTGGAGTGCCCTTGGTCCTCTTCTCGGGAAGGCCCCAGAGGGCCTCGCAAGCGAGCTGGGCTTTTTGGGCCGCTTCTGGGGGTTTAGGGTTTAGGGTTTGGGGTTTGGGGTTTGGGGTTTAGGGTTTAGGGTCGGGCTTTTTGGGGCGCTTCTGGCTGGCTTTCTTTTTCAAGACAGGGTTTAATCTGGACTCTCTAATGCTCTTGAGGGTGGCTTCTACTGCTATCAGCGAATCAATAAAGCTTCATGGGAGCTTGCTTTTGCCGGGTGCTGCACAGGGTTTTGAGTTTAGGGAATTGGGCGACAGCATGGCCAGCTGCCCAGGCTCCTGGCATACCCTCCAACTCCCCAAACCCGGAAGGTCAGGGACCGTAACGCCATGCTGTCAATAGATGCTGAAGCTGAATCAGGCCCATGCATGAGCCCCCGAGCACAAGCGCCGATTTCGCACAGTGCGAGTCGATGTGCAGCCCTTTTGCCGGGACTCGGACGTGCACTGGCTGAGCCATAGTCCAGCGCACGGGGCCTTGGCCGAAAGGTTCGTGTTCAAGCTTCGCGGTTACCTTGGTTCTGATGGACGTCGCGTGTTTTTTCGAAAAAAACACATGGAAATCTACAAACAAGCAAGGACAAGCATTTGGGGAGTCGGCAGGTTTAGAGCTCGCAGGGAAGCAGGCTGCATCTAGTCATCTAGTGTCTCTGAACCCGAACGCCGCTTGTAAACCCTAAACCCGAAACCTAAACCCCAAACCAGCACCTGCCATGCAGCACTCGGAGAAGCCCCGAGACCCCATATTGGCCACCCTAATCAGCTAAATCAGGATCTTGGGTGGTTTGCTATAGATCAAAAAGTGGCCGTTGATTCGGATTCGGGGATGAGGAGTTTGGGCATAGGCCGATAGTCGCCTTGAAGTTTTGGTCTCGGGCCCGGCTGTATGCTCCCCTCCTCCCAGGGAATACTGTAAACTGTAAGCACCCAAACTTTATGCTCTTGTGCCTTGAAAGGGGTTGCAGTAGGGACCCAAATGTTAAAGTCGTTATGAAAAGGGCGGTGCTCTTTGATCCTGATCCACATTCCTTCATGGCACCTCCTGGGGTTCCTGCAGGGTCTAAAGCACATCGTGAGGCCTACGGCTTGGGCTAATAGGGTCTATAGCCTTAAGGTTTAAGTTTAGGGCCTAGTGTGAAGTCCAGCTTGCAGGACGAAGACTGTTCAGGGTTTAGGTTTTTTGTCTGAACGTCCGCCGAGTCACAATCGCCTTCCTCTGCACGTCTTATCGGCTACAGCTGGCTATCTGCAAGTCCCTTGAGCCAGATGCAGCATCGCCTTTGCGTAAGGGACCCGAAGCCTCTCTCAAACCGTCCGTAATCCCAGAAACCTACTAGACCTTACAATCCTTAACCCAGCCTGTTGGAACCTCCTTCATCCCGGAAATCCTGATTCGAGTTCAAGGCTTGAGGGCTGCTGGCCGTTACGGGATTTGGCGTTCGGGGTCAGAGTTGGGGTTTTGGGTTTAGGGTTTAGGGTGTGGTGAAGGGTAGAGTCGAACCGTGTGAGATGGCACGAAGCTTTTCGACTCTGTGTAGGTCTTCAGAGCACTTGTAGTGCTTTCGAGAGGCTGTACAATTGTAGAGCTCAGGGTTTGGAGTTTGGGGCTTCGGGCAATTAGGGTGCAGGCTGTACTTGCAGTGCATTTAGGAGTACTAGTTACTATTTGAGTCCCCCTATAGGTCCTATACTCGGCGCAGCGAGTGGATTCAATCGAAGCAAGATTCCCTTGAAATAGCCGCACGATGCCCGGCCCAGAATGTGGATACCTACTACGTCGGTAAGCCGCAGAAATTCGAAAGATGTATCGGTCAGGCTCTGGTACCGCAAAGGCCCGCACACTCGAAGATTGCTCCAAAAATACTCATCCGACTTGCCCACTACCCAGGGAAACAACACTATTAAATTGTAAGAACCAAAAGAGCTGAAAAAAGGATCGCGTTGGAGTAACTAGGTCGTGATGACCATTATCTCAAGCCATGTAGCTTAGGAACCTGGAACCCTTAGTCTCAAACCTCAAAGCCAGAGCCCAAAAGCCGCTTACTGAGAAGAATATGTTGTACTGCAAAGATCTAGGGACAAGAAGGGAACATCGATGCTAATTGTCAACGCCGAAACCATAGACAACGCCGAAACCGTAGCAGTAGGCACCATAACATGAGGGGTTTATTCTTCGCAGCTACGGTTGATGATATAAAACCTGCACTACCCATAATAAGGAATATACCGTAATCACCATAGCGCAGGATTTATACCATCAACAGTATTGTTAGCAGTACACTTGATCTCCAAAGCCTTTCAACTCCTCAAGCTCACGAAACCCCAACCCTAAACCAGAAGGACCCTTACCCCTAAACCCAGATCCCACAAGCCCTAAACCCTAAACTCTGCAAACCCCACAAGCCCTAAAGCCTAAGCTCTAAACACCTCCACAAGCCCTCAACCGTAAACTCTACAAACCCCACAAGTCCTACACTAAACCCAAAAACTCCGCAAATCCGCAAATCCCCAGAAGCCAGGAAACCAACAACTCTCCAAACCCCACAAGCCTATATCTATATATATATATATATATATAGTATCCAGTATTGTAGACCCCGTTGTTATGAAGGCATCCCAAAAAAATCGCCCCTTTCCTCACGTCACGCGGACGCTCTGCAGTCCGCCGTAGTCGTCGAAGGCCTCACCCAAGGGTGCCCAGGCCACCTGCCAAAGAGGCGAGTATGGGGGCTTTATAACTAGGGTCCTTGAAGGGTTCTTAACAATGGGCCACCAAGGTTACAATAACGGGTACTACATAAGGCTTAAGAGGCTAGCAGGCTTTAATGTGTAGGCCTGCATCATTAGACTGGGACTTGGGGGGGTATATTGCCCTCTAGTTAAATTGAGGACTACAAGGTAATGATGTTACTGAAATTAGGACTCTGTATTAAGTTCAAAGCTCAATGCGATCTGGACCGGATTTTGGCCACGGGAAACTGACACTCCGATCCAGGAATCCAGCATTGGGGCGTACAATTTGGGTACATACAGGCTCTTTGTTCTAAGATCTCGGATTTATTATGTTGTCAAAATCTAGGGTTTGGGATTTGCGTTATAGGGTTTAGGATTGAATGTTTCGTACGTAGGATTTTGCTTGGTGTTGTTGCGGTCTGATGCAGGTTTCCAGAGCCTCTTCTGAGTCTCCCAGGGCGGTGTCAAGTCACATACGGCTTTAGGCATAGGCTTGCACAAAGCTATATGTTGGCTTTGTAGGGTTTCTCACAGGTTCCAGACACGGGCCTGAACGTCGATACCAAGTCTGCAAGTCTCCGCGAATTTCATGGCATGTCAACAGTGCGTTGATGCCAAATGATATTCGAGGTTCGAGCAACGTTATCACTCGAAGCCGTCACTTCAGCAGCGCTCCGACAGCACCGCACGGTGCATTTAAGCAACAGCTCGTACAATACAATGATCAGCATCAGAATCGCGTTAGTTGAGTCTTTCCGCGAGTTCAGAACTCCTTGCAAGGGAAGCTCTTGCCTTCCCATCGGCTTGCCTGAATTTTGCCACGGTGCTCAGATCTCCGCACTCTGGAATCTCAGAAAAAGCCCTTCCAAAGCCTGCGAAACCCTATGAATTCACATTTCCAAACAACACCTTGTGAATATCTAACCCACTTTGAACAGTTGTTTGACGAGGCTTATGAAACCTAACGAAACCCTCCACAAACCTGCAACAAGCGCTATGGCCCCCAGAAAGCCCTGCCAAAAGAAACATAACACCCGCATGTGACCGTGTAAACCCGCATCATCAGAGGCTCATGGTTTGATTTAGAAAGGGGCCTCGTGGATTAGAACAGGGCTCGGGGGGTAAACTATCTGTGGAACCATGGGGGGGTACGATTCTCCTACCTATTCCTAAACCAGATGTATCACCCTGAAAGGAGCCCCAGTGATTTTGCCGGCCGCCACATCAATGCTTGATTTAGGGTGTAGGGCCTCACCAAACCCTAAACCCCAGGCTTTACCTGCTTGGAGGCCTGCTGCGCCATGAAATACTCCGACTGGATTTGTACCAGCGCGGCCCAGGGCGCCTTGATGCAGTCGATGCCTGGGCCAACAACCCAGATTTGAACTTGATGGGGCTTGAAGGGTCTTTATACAACAGTTTTAAGGACGTTATATATGGGCTTTTAGTGTTTGATTTTTTTGGGGGGGGTTGAGCTAAAGTTTAGAGTCTAACCTTTAGGGCTTGAAGTTTAGGGCCAATCGGCTTCGAGATTAAAGTCTTAAGGTTTGAAGATTAGGGCCAAGGAGTTTGCCTTAACCTCCCAAAATCCACTGTTTTGTAAGCTATTATTATAAACCCTAATATGGGATTCATAGGGAGCCTACGGAAAAAGCAGGTTCTGGTGGGTTAAGGGAGGGTCTAATATAAGGAGAATGAAACATTGGAATAAACCGCAAACGCAAAAAGTTATTCTAGCCATCAAGGCACCTTACATGACACCTTAGTGATCTAAGCATGAAAGTTGAGGAATTCAAGTTAAGTCTAGGGGGTTTCGCATGCCTGCACATCGGTGTTGATGGCTTTAGGGTTTGATTTAGGGTTTGGGGTTTCGGGGCATGGAAGCAAGAAAAGCACAAGCCGATCCACGATGGCAGAAACCAGGTTCGAGGATGCGGAAAAGAACACGGGGGTTGAGGGTGCAGGGTTGAAAAGATGAAATGCACGCGAAACTATCCGTAAGAAGCCGAGCCTAGAACCCGGCGAGAAAAAAGAAAGTCCCGAGCCTAGAACCCGGCGAGAAAAAAGAAAGTCCTAAAAAGCCTGACACCCAAAAGCCGAAACCCCAAACCCTAGAACACTAAACCCTAAACCCTAAACCCTAAACCCCTAAACCCTAAACCCTAAACCCCTAAACCCCTAAACCCTAAACCCTAAACCCTAAACTCAAAAACACCGAAGAGCCCAAGACCTGCCCCTGAGGACTCGGCTTGTCTCCTGTAGCTGTGTAAGCTGGAGGAGCACTTGCTCATCCAGCTCGCTGGCCTCTGAGTGAGATATTATCGGGGCCTGAATACCTAGAGTACGGGTTTCCTGAAGGTTCTGTCAAGAAGGGATTTAGGGGGTTGTAGGGTCTTTACCGGAAATAAGACTGAGGGGGTTATATTCTGACATATGGTGCAACATGTATAGAAAAATATGTATACATCTACAATATACATACACATGTACATATGTGCATGCATGCACATATGTCTATATGTATATGTACGCATGCATGCATGTATGTAGGTATGTAATCAAGGGATTTTAAGCGGATACTCGTATTTATGCAGAGCTCAAAGCGAATTCAGAATGCGCAAGCCTTTCTGAAGTAGTGGGCTAGTTTGGGATTGAAGGATTGCAGCTTGCAGGGAACTAGTCAAAATAATATCCGGTTTAGGGCTTAGGATTTAGGGTTTTTAATATCCTTACTGGGGCATAGGTTTCCGTAGTTTATGTTTGCTTGCGTCTTGGGGCCTTCAAAACAGGACGAACAGCCGTGGGAACGGAAGGGACCTGCCTCCGCACGTGTAGTGTTTACGGGTTTACGGCTTAGGGCTCGTGACTGGTCCCTGTCAACAGGCATACATACCCTGAACGCTAAGACTTTAAACATGTTGAAAACCCAAACCACGAAGCCCCCCTAAACCCTAAATGCCTAAAACCCTACACCCTTAAAACACCCCTAAAGCCGAAAGACTCGAAAGCTTAGCCCCGAAAGCCACGAGCTCCGCACCCTCTGCATGTCTCCCTTCAGCCGAGCCTCGCGTTGCGCTATGGTGGGGCTGTTTCGGGGACTCGCGAGGTTGTCAAACTTCCGGGCCCTAGGGTTTAGAACTGAGGGTGTTGGACTTAGAGTTTTGGAGTTCGGGTTCTGGGTTTCAGGGTTTAGGGAGTTTAGGGTTTCGCAGTTTGGGCGTCGCCGTTGCAAGTTGGGGTTTGGGATTCGAACGTAACCCTTCTTGAGTCTTAACTGTTCCGGCTCCGTGTTTGTTTGCCTTAGGCCGTCGGAAAGGCCATGTCGTTGCATAAACCCACGGCCCCAAAGCAACAAAAGACCTGGACTCCCAAACCCTGAAACCCTCAAACCCCTAAGCAGCCCACCACTCCTGAACTCTAAGGGGACCCTTACCCTGGACCCTAAACCCTAAACCCTAAACCTGAAACCGTGAACTCTAAGGGGACCCTAACCCCAGACCCTAAGCTCTGAACCCTTGAGGGGTAGGGCGTGATATCTCTTTCAGGACCTGAGCCCCTCGACGTGCGAAGCTTGGAGCCTCTGGTTTAGGGTTTAGGGTTTAGGGTTTAGTCTAAGGGCCTTAACAGGGCTTAGGGCTGAGGGGGACTAGGGTTTCGGGTCTAAGGGGAGTTTGGGGTTTAGGGGTTTCGGGCTTTGGGGTTTTGAGGA
>CAJNDV010017413.1:31913-47822 GCA_905221635.1 Symbiodinium sp. CCMP2456 | reverse complement strand
TATATATATATATATATTAATATAGGAATAAGGGGATATTGTAAGTAATAGTTCCGATCCCTAGATCAGTCATCCTTAAGGGCGAAGTGCCTAAACCGTTAACACTGCAACCCAGAATCCCAAAAGGCCCTTACAACTTCTAGAACCCTCAACCCTGCAGCCGTAAACCTTGAAACTGAACGCATTTAAAACTTCAAGAACCCTTGCGGAACCCCATTAGAAACCTCACAGAACACTCCTTCAGCACTCGAACATGTGATCTAGGCGCCTTGATATTTAGAATAAGGCTTCGGGCGGCTCGGGGATGCAGTATAGTAAGACTAAATAATTAAGGAACTCTACAGAAATAGTATTGGTAATTAGACCTACCCCGATTGTACCCTGAGGGTTTTGGGTTCCACGCGAAGGCTCTGGTCGCGGCTTCAGGGGTTCAGGGTGTAGGGCTAAGAGTTCATCTTGTAGGATCCTTTTATGATTGGGGCGTTTAGGGCTTAGGGTCATGTAGGCCTTCGGTCTCAGGGCTTAGGGTGTTTATGATTTGAACCTAAAATTTTGGGTTTTTTGGTATGTAGGGACTAGGGTTCAGGGTTGAGGCCCTGGAAGCCCGGAGCCTTTGGGAAGGACCCCAATGGTAAAAAACACACCCTCTCCTACACCCTGCGTAAAAGGGCCAAGTTGAACCTGTGCTGGTGATGGTTATTGTTTGGGTTCCCTTTGAATTATGTTGAGGAATATAACAAGTTATTATGTTCCGAACATCATCTGGCTTTCACTGTAGCCCCCCACCTTATACAGCCATAGCCGGCTTGTTTGCATTGGCTCATTATCCTGAAACCTAAGCTAGGATTGCCTGAGGAGCCTACGAGAAGTAACACCCTGAACCCTAACATGGGGGCCTTCATGATTAGAAAAGGGTTTCGAGCTATATTGTGCTACTATGATGATAAGGAGCCCTCACACTAGTACTGGTACTTATTTTAGGCCCCTATATTACACGCTCCACCTCACTTCCCAGCCTCCGCCTCTTCCAGAGGGCCGCCGAGGCCACTGCGCAGCGAGGTTCGGTACTTTAGACTTGAGGGTTTGGAGGGTCAAGGGCTTCGGGGTTCGGGTTTGGGGGTTTAGGGGTTCGGGTTTAGGGGTTTAGGGCTTTAGGGGTTTAGGGCTTTATTTGTTTCGGGTTTGGGGGTTTAGGGCTTTAGGGGTTTAGGGCTTAGGGTGAGGAGGGTTTCGGATTGGGGGTTTTGGCTTGAGGCTTCAGAAGGCTTATATAAGCTTTAGAGGCTTGGGCTTAGGGTGTAGGGTTTAGGGTTTGCAGCGAATCCCAGAAAGTTGGAACGTAGGTTTAGGATGGTTTAGGAGGATTAGTACTAGGATCCCTTAGACTTTACCTCAAAGGCATGAGGATATTGATGTTCCAACTTGCTGGCTGCTACTGTAGGCGTTGAGGCCCACCCAAATCACGCTGCCACGAGGCTGCGCAGAGGGAACAGGTGCAGTGTAGACCTCGTCGTTTTCCAACACCCACACGAACAGTTTTCTTTCGTGTAGCATGGAAGGATCATCGATGAGGTGCATGTGGTGATTGGCCCTGGGAAGCGGGTTTCCATGATTTCGCGGAAGGATGGAGCCGTACCCTGAGATTCGCGGCCCGGCCCCGAATAAAGAAAAACAATTTCTTTGCTTACGAACGTCTCCTTCAGGCTTGCGGGTTCCAGGGGGTTGAGGGCTTAGGCTTGAGAGTTTCGGGCCTCAGGCGATGAACTCTGTCGGTGTTTTTGTTGTGGTCTGCTGGTTCTGGGGGGGTATACTTCCCTACTTACAACCTCACACCCCAGGGAATGATTCTGAATTGCCGACGTCGGAGTTGCTTTTGCCGCCGCAGTCAGTTGGGGTCTAGGGGAAGTAAAATTCAGAACTTCTGAGTTTTAGGTTTGGGGTCCTTATAAACTCAAAAGCACCAGACCCCAAACTCCGAACCCCTCTAGACTCTACTAGCCCCTGAATCTGAAGCCTCAACCCTAAACTCTACTATCGGGGCCTGAATTAGAATAGGGATAGTGGGTCTATTATTATTGTAACGAGCCCCCCAAGGAGTGTTGGTAATTATTGAGGCCCCTATATTGCCTTGAACTACCAAACTGACTTGATGTGTAGCATCCCTGTTAAGTCAATAGTAGGCAGGGTTTACAGTTAGAACCTACTTCTTTGTAGGATCCCTTTAAAGGCTATAGTAGGGTGTTAATCAAAACCTACGAAACAGCAGCTTGAGTAATTGCTTATGGTAGTCTAAGGTACCAAAACCCAAAGCAAGAGCTTCCGCTCCCATGGCCTCAGTGAGCGGAGGCCTGTTTCGGAGACCTGTTGTTTGGGGTTCAGGGTTCAGGTTTTAGGGTTTCAGAATCCAGGGTTCCCCTAAACCCTAAACCCGAAACCCGGTTCAGGGTTTAGGGCTTAGGGCTCAGAGTCTAGACCCTAAACCCTAAACCCTAAACCCTAAGCGTTCAGGATCTAGGGGTTCGGAGACCCTGCGTCGTGGAACTAAGGATGACCAAGGAGACTCTGAGAGAAACTGCGGGTTTAGGGTTCTGAAGCTTAATCTCTACCTTAAACTACCAAAACCTACTTTTTGTAGGGTCCAGATAAATTATATCTATATATCTATATATATATATTAGCATGCATAATAAGGACCTAGAAGAAAGTAGGTTATGATAGTTCAAGGTATGGCTGCATGTAAGAGCATATAAACGGTTGCTGAAACACCTAGATGAAAACTGTAAGGGTTCTACAAGGTTCTAGGGTCTGGTTTTTGGGCTCAGGATCGAAGGTTTGGGGCTTGAGGCTTTGGGTTTGGATTTGAAGAGTTGCTTACCAGCATCCCGGCCCCAGAAGCACACATAATCGAGAATTGGGGGACCCTAAACCCTCAACCCTAAACCCCTAAGGCGGCTATTAGGATCCTTCATGGAATAGGAAGAAAGCATCCCGCCAGGACTGGCACCTCAAAACGCCAAACTTCGGGTCGGGGACTTCGCCGTTGCGGCTTCAGGATGTGGGGCTTAGGGTTTAGGGTTTGGGGTGTAGGGTTTAGGGTTTAGGGTTTGGTGTTTAGGGCTTAGGGTTTAGGGTGTGGGGTGTGGGGTTTAGGGTTTGGGGTTTAGGGATTTATGGGCCCGTCTTGGCTGCCAATTCCACCAATGAGTTTAAGAGGATGCAGTTTCATGGCACGGGAGCAACTCCTGAATTTATTGAAGCTTGCTCCGGGCCGTCGATCTAACACCCCTAAACCCCAAGCACCCGTAAAGATCTAAAACCCTAGATAACCCTAAAACCCTAAACCGAAACGCTTTTTGTTGGCCTGCTGGCGGTCGATCGATGCTTTTGCATCGATAAAAGGGCGCCATTTCAAGACAACGGGCAATCTCTGAACAGCACTCCTCCGAGAAGCTGCGTGGTCCAGAACCCCGAGCGCCAGTGTTTACACATGCTTGTATATACACTGTGGACACGTATGTAGATCTACTTATGTGTAGAAACGCTTATGTACATATATATATATATAGAACATCATATACATATACATATACATATACATATACATATACATACACATACACATACACATACACATACACTCACATACATACATACATACATACATACATACATACATACATACATACATGCATGCATGCATGCATGCATGCATGCATGCATGATCATGCATGCATGCATGCGTACGTACATACATACATACATACATACATACATACATACATACATACACACATACGTACATATTACATACACATCTATGCACACATATACATATATGCACAAACTAGGTGGATGTGTTCGCAGATAGCTAGCTAGACACGTACATAACATAGTTTCAAGCTTGTTGAAGGCTTTTTCCTGTGTGCTTCGGGTTTGGCATCGGGGAATCACAGGGTTGGTTTGGGGTTTATGATTTAGGATTCAGGGCCGAAGGTTTAGGGTGTAGGGATTAGGGCTTTCGGGTTTAGGATTTACGATTTAGGGCGTAAACCCTAAAACCCAAGCCCTCAGCCCCAAACCCTTGGCTTCTTTTGCTACGTTTTATACAGGAAACCCAGAGCAGAGGTCCCCTGAAAACCAAATGCGAGTACAAAGAGAGGCCGTAAATTAGGTTTAGGGTTTAGGGTTTTGGTGTAAGGTGTAAGATTTGGAAAGCCAATTTTAAAAGAAAGAAGAGTCTCAGCTCTCCATTCAACCACTACCCAGCTGTTCTAGCCCTTTGCCGCGGGTTGTTGTGATTAGATGTCTCTTACCAAGCTAGGGTTTAGGGTTTAGGGTTTAGGGTTTAGGGCTTAGGGTTTAGAGTTTAGGGTTTAGGGTTTAGGGCAAGCTTAAGAAGGCCATACATCCAGGAAAGGCGGAGTGCGACACCTCAGGACCGCCCAAGGCTTGCAACGAAGTCGGCGGCAGCCTGGTCTTCAGACTCCCGCAATGACCTCTGTTAGGGTTTAGGGTTTAAGGTTTAGGTGTTTCGGGGAATTCGCAAGCCTACCCTGAGCCCCCGTTCAGATCGCCGGGAAGGGCGGTGAAGATTGACTTCCAAACGCCGGGCCTGGGCGAGGGCTTCATGTAGGAACCTGATGAAGATGTCCACGGATTTGATTCGGGCCCTAAGCCCTAAACCCTCAAACCCTAAACCCTGGGATTCAACAGGGATCCCATTTCGGTGGATTTAGAACATCGGGCCTTGTAAGACCTAGACCCGCCGCCCGAAACCTGAAGCTCTTTTTGTTAGGCTCCAGGGCGTCCAGGCCCGAGAAACAACCAGGTTCCTACATGTAATCCCATGAAGAGCCTATAAGCACCCCTCTATGTATCAGAAACCTACATGTAATCCTCACCCTAAACCCTAGGCCCTAGACAGTCTAGGCTTGAGGGTGTTCGTTCTGGCCATGTCTTGTTGCGATGTAGGGCTTGGACCTCTGGACACCGGGTCTTGGAGTTGGCTTTTCGAGCTCGAAAGATGAAAGAAGGTCGCGATCTCTGATCTCTGTCGTCAGATATGCACAGCTCAACCCTAAACCCTAAATCGAAGACCATAGGGTTATGGGTTTAGTGCTTTAGGTCTTCAGGGCGCAGGCCTTAGAGTTTCGGGTTTACGACTTTGGGAATTTAGGGTTTGGGGTTTAGGCGCTCGTGTCTAGGGTGCCAGCAATCTGACCATGGTGGTTTCAACATCACCACCATCACCATCCCAACGGTTATATGCTCTATGACATCATCATATTCTCTGCTTTCCCCAACGCTCGCATCAAAACGAACCTCCAGAAAAATGAGCGAGTCACGGCTTCAAACCTTCAAGGCCTACAAAACAGCGCAACAAAATCCTAAACGCTGACAGCTAGAGCACTACATCCGACAGCCCAAAAGCCTAAACCCTAGAGCCCGAAACCGTACAGTCCAAACCCGAAACCCAAACTCCCATAGAACGCTTGCAAGAACCCTTTCTAGTCTAACCCATTCCGAAACCCTGATAAAAACCACTAAAGCCTTACATGCACCTTAAGCAAACATAAAGACCCTTCAGACTCCTATAAATCATCCCAAACCCTAAATCCTAAACCCTAAACCCTAAACCCTAATACCCTAAACCCGAACGTCCTAAACCCTAACATCCTAAACCCTAAACCTTAACACAGCCCAGGGGCTGCAGAGCTTTTTGCACCTTGGGGTCTAGAGCCGGCAGCTCACAGGGACGCCGCGCAGCATCTGCCAGCTCCTGACAAAGGCCCCGTCTAGGACTCAAACGGTTCTGTTGGGCTTAGTGGGTTTAGGGATTAAAAGGTTCTCTAGTCAGGGTGTAGGGTTTAGTGGGTTTAGAGAGGTTCTCTGGGGTTGAGGGTGTAGGGTTTAGGGATTCAAAGGGTTCTATAATTGGTGTTTGGGGTTATAGGTCGTCATCTTTAAGGTGTCTAGAAGGGTTTTCCTCAATGGGCTCTGGTGGGGCGTAACAAGGTGCTACAAAGGTGTCTACATCAGCGTTGAGGGGGTCAGGGTTTCGTGGTGGATTTGGAGTCGTTTAGTTAACTGATGTGTTTGTTCACCTGCTTGTCTAGTAGTTACCCGTACATGAAGTTACATGGGAGTTTATGTGCTGGGTGTGGGCTTTCAATTTCAGGCTTTCATTTCTGACGCGGGATGGGGCTTAGGTTTGAGGGCTGACGGCGCAACGGCTCTACAGCTATATGCATGTGTATATGTGTGTATATATATATATATATATGCACTTGCTAGCATCCCACCTTACATGTCTATTTCTGGGTCAAAACAGATGTAAATATGTTACAGACTCATGAAACTTTGGGGAAACCGGGTATCTTGCTCCATGTACAGGTTTGTTGCTCATCCAGGATACCCTCTTTATCCTTGGTTTTGTAGGTATTTTGCAGTCGCATGGTATTTATCCCACGTCCATATTCTTGCTTGTCAGTTGCACGCGTCTTTGTATTTCTCTTTGTACCTGTGACAACGTGTCTGGGTCGTCACATACTTGTCACCGGGTCTTTTTGGAAAGTGCGAGATGGGAAGTGAGATACAACCGAAATACCTCTGACCGCATGTTGGTCGCGAGTTGGGTCTGAGGGTCTTGACGAATTTAAAATTAGTTTCATCCGATGCATACTTCCCTAAACCCTCAATCCTAAATCGTGCGTCTTAGGGCTTAGGGTTTGTGAGGGCGAAGGATCTGAAATCAAGTGCATGATCCCGAGCTCTACTCACACAAGTCCGAAACTGAGGATTTCGATGCATAACTGTAATGTACAGGGTATGTAGAAGTCTACCTATACCTTGGCTATGTCAGGCGAGCGACACCATTACAACATATTCCCTTTGCCGACTTTTGCTCTCGCCTTGTACACTGCGAAGGAAGACCGCAAGTACCTCGGAACAGGCTCAGGCTTTAAAATATGTAGGGTATACGGTACATACAGGGTTTTAGGCTTTAGCCTCTAAGCCTTTGTTATGTTCAGGTTTTGGCTTTTTACGGCTTGAGATATAAGGTTAGCTAGGGGTAGGCTTGAGAGCATAGGATATAGGACTACAGCTGTAGAGTTAAAGATTAGTACTATATGGTTTTCCGCCCACAACCTCTTGTTCAGATGGATTGCGAGAGCGTCGCACGTGTCTTTCAAACCCGAAGCCCAAGACCCCACCCCGTTATCCGAAATCCTGAACCCTAAAACCTAAACCCTAAACCCTAAACGCTAAACCCTAAACCCTAAACCCTAAACGCTAAACCCTAAACCCTAAACCCGACTTTCGACCCGACAGTTCTCAAAGAACTTCTCCAAGAACTCCATCGCGAGAGACCAGGAATCTGCATAAGACTACATAGGTTTAGGGTTTAGGGTTTAACTACATACATTTGGGTAGTTCTCTAAATTGGGGGGTCCCTTTTAGGGTCCTTTTTCATAGGGGTGCCGTACTATTTGGGGCACCTAAACAGGGACCCTAATTTACAGAACTACCCATTTAGTGCGTATGAACTATTCGCCTCACTGTAAAGACAAAGCGCAAACCAATCCGGAAATGCGTCCAGAACAATCCTTCTGCAGCCATGTAGACTCCCGACCCTAAAGACCCAAGGGCCCGAGCCTTAAAGCCCAAACGGGAAACCACAGAGCCCTAAACCCGAAACCCTGCAACTCTCTCAGCCCCAACACCCTAGAACTCTAAACTCCACAACCCCAAACGCAAGAACCCTGCACCCTGGGATCTACGACCCTAAACCTTCCTAGTCCCATCCGAAACCTCACAGAGCCCCCCAAATAAACCTCTAAGCCCTCAGCTCATAAAACCGAGAGGCGGATCCTGACTTTCGCAGCACGCGTCGGCTAAGCAAGCCTCTGAAATTGGGAGCTGCGGTTCCGGGCTTTGGGGTTTAGGTTTTGGGGTTTGGGGTTCAGGGTTTAGGGTTTGGGGTGTGGGACTTTGGTTCTAGGGTTTAGGGGCTGTGTCGCCGCTGAGCATGCCTGGGAAACTCGATTTCAGCATCGTCTTTAATTCTTCGCCGTGAGGTGGAGGCGGGATGCAGGGGCTTTTCTTTCCTGGGATCCCTAAGCCCTAAACCCTAAACCTTAAACCCTAAACCCTAAACCCCAAGCCCTACTAAACCCTAAACCCAAAGCCCTGACCCCTTTACCCCACAGGGTCTAGGGCGTTTCGGGCCCGGGCGAAAAGCTGAGGGTTTGTCTTGGACAGGGGGACTTGAGGTTCTTAGGGCGTGGGGCTGGGGGGCACAAAAAGAGCTCCTAAACCCCCGAAACCCGATTTCGGGGTTTAGCCTTTCATGAGTTTAGAGTTTAAGGCGTTCTTTCTAACTTGTGCTTTCAAAGCTTTCGGAGTTTAATGTACAGTAGGGCCTTAACGATTAGAATAAGGTTTTGGGGTCCGTTATCCTATACTTGTAACAAGGAACCCCCCACAATACTATGGGTAATTATTTAGGCCCCTTAGTAGCAGAATTACAATAAGGAACCACCACAAAACTATGGCTAATTATGGTAGAATTACAATACGGAACCACCACAAATCTGTGGGTAATTATTTAGGCCCCTTAATAGTAGAGTATTTCAGGGGTCCACCGCCACCTGCAGCTGCCCACGGTCAGCGAAGCCCCAGGATTGCAGGACATCAAGCTCGAGCTGCCTGGGCTTGGGCTTTCAGTTATTGTCGATGTTTTTCAAAATTAGGGTTTTGGGCTTAAGGGTTTTGGGGGTTAGGGTCTTGGGGTTTTGGGGTTTTGGGGTTTAGGGGTTTGGGAGTTTAGGGGTTTAGAGGTTGTGGGGTTTGGGTGTGTAAGGCTTTTACTTCTGGGGTTTCTGTGTTTTGCTGTTTTGTTGATGGAGGGCCTTGGATTTATTGTTGGGTTTTCAGTTCCCTGCTGTTACATAGCCAGAAACCCTAAACGTTGCTACTGTTAACCATGAAGGCTGTAAACCCTCAACCGCGCAAAACCCAAAACCCCAAAACCTCCTAAAACCCCATCGTATAGTGATGGTCCTTAGAGTAACCCGTAGTAACCCTAGACAGTAGCATAAGGGTATCTGGGAGTAGGTGGTCCATCTGTGAATTTTGGGGGGTTTACATAGGTCTTTAGCTTTTTTGGACTGCTTCTTTGTGTGTTTCCTTGCTGATGGAGGTGTTCATGAGGAATCTAGAGGCCTTCGTTAGGGCTTTATACTCTATACGGATTTGGTGTATTTTAGATGTTGGAGTTTTTTGGCTGCCGGGTTTATGGTTTGGGGCTTCGGTTCCTTGGGTGGGCCTCAAACCATGGATCCAAAATCCTCTCCTCTAACCCCTAACTCCTAAACCGCGTGCTATCTCAAACATATTCCCGTGTTGACAGATTTTGGAGTCTCCAAATTGGGACTTGTTAGAGCCTTAACTTCCATCTCTTTGCGAAGCCCTGAAAGCTTGAAACCTTTAAACTTCAACTCCCCTGTAGGGTCTTAAGGTCCTATAAGGTTTAGGGGTTAAGGGTCCCCCCTCACCCGAAACAAAGGGTATCCTACGCCCAAGGCCCTAAGCCCCGAAAAGACCTTCATATAATGTAGGGGCTTTAATATTTTGAATAGGGTTTTGGGGCCCTTCGTACTATACATGTAATAAGGAAGCCCCCAAAAAAGTCTTGGTAATTATTTCGAACCCTCATCTACCCCTGAGTGCCAGAGAGTCACCGAGGACTGCGGCCTGCAGTAGAGCACCAGTTGGCATAAGGGTCTGTCTTCAGCATTAAACCGTTTTTGCAAAAAAAAAGTTGCAAATGGCTCTTTATGAGGTTTAGTATTTTTGTAGCAGGGTTTCATTCCTATGGCGTTCATGGGATTTTAATGAACGCTTTATGAAGATTCCTCAGGTTTAATATTGAGGCCCCAGGAGGGGTTTTCGATACTGTCCGACGAAGTTCCCTTGGGGTTTCTACACTCTTGAAGTGTGTCGAGGGTTTCGCAAGGTCTCAAAAGGCTTTCTGGGAGGGGTTTGTAGGGTCCCTTTTAGGTCCCCAAAATAGTACGGCACCGCTATAAAACGGGCCCTAAACGGGACCCTAATTCAGAGAACTATCCAAAACATGGAGTGATTGTAAAGCCGTCTTTCGGCCAGTGCTATGGCATAGCCTAGAGCCTGAAGGATTTCCACTATTTGCCTAGCTCCACAGGACCTAAACACTGCACTAAGCCTCAAACTGTAAGCAAGAAGCCCCGAAACCTGAAAATTCTGTCACCTAAAACACTTTAAAAGCCACTAATTCAGACCCTCAACCCAAGCCCCAAACACCAGCCGCTGGCACATCTGAAGGTTTGACGTCGAAGTTTCACAGGGTGCATCCCTCATTGGGTTTGACAAAATCACGAGCGGAGGAAAGTCGAAATAAGAGAGCTCAAGAATTTAGGGTTGGGGCTTTAGGGATTTACATAGGGTGTCGGGAATATTTTGAATTTCGGGGTTTGGAGATCTAGGGTTTAGGGCTTTAGGATTTAGGGGTCTAGGCTTTAGGGGTTTAGGGATTTAGGATTTGGGTTTTAAGGTTGTTATTCAGAGCACTCCTTTCGGCAAGTCCTTCTGGGAGTAGTTCCCACAAAAGGCTTAGCCAAGATCTGTTAGGGCCCGCGGAAGCCTTTATGGGTTGGGGCAGGAAGGCAAGGTAATTAGCCTACATACGCACTATCACGGGATACTACTACCCCAAAGCCCTAAACCCTAAACCCCTATACCCTAAACCCTAAACCCCTAAACACTACACCCTAAACTGCTACCCCAAAGCCCCGCAAGACAAAAAAGAGTGCACAATGTAGACGGGCCTTTCTCCAGGGCTCCACGCATCCTCCGAAGGAGTTCACTCAGAAGCCTCCTTGGCAATTTCAGAATATCGTTTCAATCTAAGGTTTGGGGTTTTGGCAGGGAGGGGGATGCGGTTTAGGATCCAGCGCTTAAGGACGTTTGGTTCAGGGCTGAAGGGTTACGATTCAGGCATGGTTTGTGAATAGCGGCTTTGCACATTTTTCGGCACCTCATGCTCCCTGTAACCCTTAGAACAATGCCCGCAGCCCATCTTACAAACCCTAAACCCTAAACCCCAATCCCCTGAACCCTAAACCCAAAGAGCCTAAACCCTAGACCCCTAAACCCTACCTACTAGGACAGAAGAGCATCCAAATGATGTCGGGGGTTTGAGCAGGGTAGGCTTTGGGTTTGAACAAGCTCGGAGCTCCGGTGTCTGTGGGGTCCGTCAGCATGCTCAAGGTAACCTTCAGTTTAATAGCTTTTTTGGGATAATATGCGAAAACCCTGAACCCTTATAATAGCCCATACTAGAATATGGTATAACATGCAAAACCCTAAAGCTTTAAAACATCCCTTATTCTATAATGCTTTGAAAGCCCTAAAGCGGGATTGGATTGCAAACCAAGAGCTTCGCACTTTGCGGAGTCAGCTCGATTGCGCAGTTGCCGTCCGCTGGAGCAGCACCACAGACAGTCGCCATCGAAGGCGGGTCTAATGAGGTTCTTGCAAGTATAGGGTTCGGGCTTTGGGGGTTTAAAGGCTTAGGCCGTCCAGGCTTCCAGGCTCAGGGGGTTTTATGAGAGCTTTGGGGTTTTCGGGGTTGGAGCTTGCAGGAAAAAGGTTCGGACACGCCTGAAATCCTAAGCACACCCCCGAAACACCACCGACCTTCCATTCTGAACCCTACCCAAGCCCTACATCTTCTGCACCAACATATTAGCCTTCATTGTTGTGTAAAATATATTATAACTTATTTTCGTGTGGGTGAGCCCCTGTATTGCAACTTTAAGCCCTAAGGTTGCTCCGCCCCAAGCTTGAGCCAAAGCAGGCCGAATGTGCTTCAGACTGTCAGACCGAAAAGGTCCAATGTACCTGCATAGTAGAATGCAGGGCTTCTTTTCTTTGGGGGGTCCTTATTATGATGTGGGAAAGTATCCCCCATATCAGAGTTAGCAGAGACCATGTCCATTTTCTAATCATGCGCCACCCCCTAACACCCAAACCATAACAATCTATGCCCCAAGACCCACATGATGAAACCCATGCTACGGAACCATGTATGCCCCATAGTAAATAGCATACTTAACCCCATATACCTGCACCCCCATGGAAAACCGACAATACCCAACCCGAAATCCATAACCCTAGAAAATGGAAATGGTCACTTCTAATAATTTATCTTTAATAGGGCAGATTTGGGACAGGTTCCAAGCCAAAAGAGCTTGCCGCAAGTTCTCCACCTCAGACTCGCTGAGGTCCTGTGACTTTGACTGGTAAGATTCTCCCCGCTTGGCCGGCTGCCCAGGTGTCGGTGCCTGAGAATTCGGCATGCTCTCAGCCTCAAGCTGAACCAATGCACTACTCCCGTGACACCTTGATGGTTTGCCAAGGGGTGTGATACGCACTGCCGCCATGTCTGCCAACTTCTTGCCCTCTTCCATGACTAAGGTCGTTCTTGGTGACGCAGTTGTATTCTGCATCTCGGCAACTACGGCTCCGTCCTATCAGCTGAAGTTTCGTTGCCTCTTCATAGTTGAACTCAACCTTTTTCAAGTCTTCGGCTGCCTGCTTCAACACATTGGGATACTTTTGCTTGTAGATGGTAATGAAATCCCCGATGTTCAGGCCGTGCTTCCTGCCCGCTGCGGCAACAAACGACTGCACTGCTTCCCGAAATTTATCCCCACGGCAAAGGATATATGCATCGCAGGGCTTTTTGTTGGGGACCGGCTTCGGGAAGTTTTTCGGGAACTTCTGCACGGGCAAGAAAAGCAACCATGTGGTGTCGGCGTCGTTCGGCTGGTGGTTGTAGTCATACAGGTCGTGAAATTTTTTGCCAAGATGCCAACAACTCGCTTCTCCCGGCAGGCAATCCTGCGAAGCCCATGTGGATATGACCTCGTTCTTTACATGTTTTTTTTGAGGTCTCTTGCAGTGTTGTTTCCCAGAAGGGCTGCTACCCAGCAGAGGCGCGAACTCCAGCATGCGATGCAACACAATGCGGTTTTGCAGCAAAACCTAAAGGATGCTTCTTGGCGTCTTCGTAAGCCGCACCTGTAAACTCACTTCGCCCCTGTGTATGCGGAACCGATGAAGCAGCAGGCTTCTTCTTGAAGCCTTTGACCTTCATCAGCTTTGCCTTCTTTATGGTTTTCCCTTTCCCCCCTTTCATCGCAGATTCTGCAACCTTCTTTGGCGACATGGCTGGAATGTTAACGTTTTAATGCAAGCAAGCACTCACAAAATGACCGACATCGTATGCAAGAGGATTAATACGCCTGCACGAGATGCCAAGCTTTCTAATGGACAATGGTTAGCATGGCGTAAATGTGAAACATTGCATTTACTTGTTGCGGTCCTTCGGTCCCTCCTCAGCCCAAGGAGGTGACTGGGATCTCTTTCAGTCCATGAGCACCCGTCCAGACCTAGCAACGACAAACCGGCATGCCTTTGAGCAACAAGCGCCTCGACAAATCAGTTGAAGCTTCAGCGACCAATGCTATGCCAGATATGCTAGTGCGGGGGTGCTATAAATTTTACAAGCTGTTGCCGTGAAAAAACTATGAACCCCGAACAAACCAAAAACCGCCATCCCCCTGAATCCTAGTTTAGGCTTGAAGACTCACACCATACCTGCCTCCCCCTTCCGCAGCATGGCCACATCTAGCCGTGCTGAGGTCGCAAACTTCGCCAAGCGCTGGCGCTGGCGGATGGCCTTTCAGGGCATCCGGGCTCGGGTCTGTGGGCTTAGGATTTGGCTTTGGTCCTGGAGTTGAGAGTTTAGAATGGGCTTTAAGGCTGTAATCTAAATCAAACCGTTTCCTTGAAGAGGATGTCCTTTCAGGGAATTTTGGCTCAGGGCGTAGATTCTATGCCTCAGAGCTTTGGGTTGAGGGTTTAGGGTTTTGGGCTTAGGGTTTGGGGTTTGGGGTTTAGGGTTCTGATGCTTACGATTTGGGGCTTGAGTGACTCGTGCTTAACTCCCCATAGACGCTACCCGAACCCACCAAAACCTATCCTTTTCAGGACTTACATAACAAGGAACCCGAAAAAGGCAGGTTCGTCAGGTTCAAGTAAGTCTGAACACAGGGGGCTTCTCCTTTCGTGTGATCTGCCAGAAAATGGGGACCCCTACGCAGACTCTCAATCGTAAGATCCTTATTTTCAAGACCCTGATCAGGAACCGTTCGTTCGAAGAACCGACACTGTCAACGCCGCAAGCAAATTAAATTGGCGAAGGCAGACAAAACACTTTTGATACCGTGCTAGACCTTTACACTATAAAGAACAAGAACTTCCCTACGACCCTGCAAAAAGGAAACCTGCAACATCTTAAACACTTCTAGGAGGACCTCTTAGACCCTTGTCGCCTTTCAAAGGCATAAAGACCACGTGAAACCATATAAGTCAAAGGTCAAGACACCACAAAGACCCATCAAACCCCACGAAATGGTACTCTCTTGCAAAGAAGAAAGTGGTTGGCGAAGCTCTGCCAGGCCTCGCGAACCTGCTCGTGGCTATGGAGCCGCTGATCCAGGGGCGCAAACACCTCTTGCTTAGAGGAGTGTCAGGGGTAGAGGCTGTATGTGGGATTCGCTTAAGCTGCTTTAAGTCTTAGTTCGTTTGTATCTTGTTTTGGGTGCCTTTATGTGGTTCTGCTTCCGCTCCCGGTTCTGTTATTAGGATCTTGAGGTCTCGGTTTAGGTTAACAGAACTTCTAAAAGTGTTTGTAGGTGCACAGACTGCGTAGGGCCTTTCTGGGATCGAATGTGGGGCTTTGTAGGAACCCTAAACCCTAAATGCGGGGTTTTGTAGGAACCCTAAACCCTGTAAACACTGGGTTTTGTAGGAACCCTAAACCCTAAACCCCAAGCCCTAAACCCTACACCCTAAACCCCAAACCCTAAAACCCTCAACCCTGAACCCTAGACCCTACACCCCAAACCCCAAACCCTAAACCCTAAACCCTACACCCTAAACCCCAAACCCGAAGAGAACTCTGAAGCCGGTCAAACCATGCGGCGCACCTCGGACGACAGCCTGCAAAGGCAACGCTCGCGGGCCTCTCTTGGCGCCCAGGCTTCCAATCGGTTTAGGGTCTATAGGGTTTAGGGTTTCGGGTTTATAGGGTTTAGGGTTTACAGTAGGGTTTAGGACCCGAGACCGTAGTTAAATCCTGCCTGGTTTGCAGACCCGATGCAGTAAAGCAGCCAGTATGTAGGTACAATTTTATAACCGGGTCCGAGAAGGCGCTGCAGGGCAACAGCGAACAACATATCACTTTCTTTTGTTTTCGCTCCCGCGCCCCGGATGCTCGCTCACTTCACTCACTCACTTGCTCACTCACTGACACTCACTCACTCTCATTCACTCCCACTCACTCCCACTTACTCCCACTCACTCTCACTCACTCTCACTCACTCACGGTGGCAGGCTTGCAAGCCCGGCGAAGCGACAACAAAAAAAACACCACACTCCCACGACCGAAGCCGGGACTGCTCGCATGGATCCATGAACCTCTAGAACAACCCTATACATAAACCCAATACACCCGATTCAACCCTTTCAACCTCGTAAACCCTTAACCCCGAAAGCCTTTAACCCCATAATAATGGGGCATTCCGGACATATATATTCTGGTCAGGAGCCCTAGGGAGTAATAAACCCTCTAAATCCCAAACCCCTACCACTTTTACATAAACCCTAAAACCCCGCACCTTAAGACCCCATATAAAATCCTGTCTTAACCCGAATAAAAACCCCTAGATCCATGATTACCCCCCCTTAAACCCCTATACAAACCACATCAAAGTGGTAAACCCTAAACTTCTAAACCCTGAA
>CAJNDV010017413.1:11400-28338 GCA_905221635.1 Symbiodinium sp. CCMP2456 | reverse complement strand
ACTCGAAAGGAACTAGGAATTTCAGAGCAAGGAGCCAACCGCTCGAAAGAGACTAGAGAAATTGTAAACAAGGAGCGAGCCACTCGAATGAGACTAGAGAGCCCGCGAAGGCGGAAGCCCGAGGCCGGGAAAGGCGTGACAGTGATCGAACCTTGCGATTTCCGGCGATAGCGGCGCGTCTGGATGAAGCCTTGTCAGGAAGTGAACAGAGCCTTGTGTGGCCTGTCAAGGTGCTTTATGCCTTCCTGTAAGCTTCCGTTGTTCCTTTTGCTTCAGGGGCCACTTGAAGCCCCCCACAGGGCCCAATAAAATAAGGGAGAGCGTTCCTTAAGACCTCTACGTGGCAAGGGGTGCACAAGGCGACCTTTTAAAGCACGTCGTTGGGTTGGGAGGGCGGTTATGCCAACACCTCGGGCTCGAGGAATCTGGATCCGGGCTGCGCAGGTGCCAGCGAAACCCTTGTCCGCTGAGGGGAGGGATTTCTTTTGGTCATGGCCACGCGGCACGGTAAAAGAAAAACCCGTGCATGGGAGAGAAGGCTGTTTTGTGACCCTACTTACGGTGGTGGAGATACAAATAAACCCCTGGACAGGGTGGAGGGCTTTCTTTGAACTCTGGTCCATGCGTGCTCGAGAAGCTGTGGAGCGCCGGACCGACCCAGGGCAGAGAAAGAGCCTTTCCGACAGTACCGAAAAAACCCTACAGGTGCCAAATAAAACAGCCCAATGCTCATGAATTACTCTAGCTCTTGGTGGCTGCCATGGGCTTATAGGGTTCAGAACTGAGACCGTGCACTTCGTGGTGATCTGCATCAGACCAGAGACCGAGCGGCCGTATGCAAAAATTGAAGCACCCTGAAACCGAAGCCATAACCCTCCCTAAACCCTAAACCCTAAACACCCTAAAGTCTAAACCGCCTAAACCTAAAACCGAACCTAATTCCTGAACCCTAAAACTCTGAACCCTAAACCCGATCCCTGCCTGGCTCAAAAGCTCCTCCACTGCTAGGACCTTGTGTCTGCGTGTCCAGGCCGCTAAGGGTTTGAGGGTTTAGAAGGGTTGCAAGGGCTTTGGGCTTAGGTTAGGTTACAGGGTTTAGGGTTTAGGGTTTAGGTTAGGTTACAATTTCCTGTTCTTAAAGGGGGGGACCACTGCAAGAGATGGTGCAGCAGAGGGAACAGCAACTTCCGTTGTGCTGCTGTTTGTCGATAATATGATAGGATGATGGTGTGATGGTACAGGGGATGATCATAAGGAAGAGGAGGAAGATGATCGTGGTGGTAATCTTGATAGTCCTTCTCAACTTGCTGATAGCATTGATTTCACTAAGCTGCACAAGTGTTGTTTCACATGCTCTTTTTGCTCGTGCTCGCCAACTTTTGACAACCCGCTCAGGCATTGTCACGATTCCATCCAGCACACATATCACTAATCGTGCCACCACCACCGCCGCCAGCGACAGCAGACCACGGCCAGGAAAAAAAATGCGCCATCATACTCACTCATCATCCCCAGTATCACAATTATCACGATCATCAGAATGCTCCCCACCATTCTTGCTGGCCATGCCGTCCCCCGTCAGCTCTATCTGCTCACTGTAAACATTCAAGAAGCATAAACTCGAATCACGAGGTCGGCACGTGGATCTGGAACAGATTCCGCTGTGCCGGGTCGGGAATCTCGACCTTCGAAAGCTTCGGGGTGGTGTTCAGGGGAGTTTTTCGAGTTTGTGGGTTGAGGGCTTGCTGTATTGATCTTTTCTATGGGATGTTATTTCATTGCTCATAGGTTTTTGTAGTTTTCTATATGGCCTTTACAGCATTTATCGTACAATTGTATGGGGACAGACCCTCCTCCCCGAAAAGCTTGGGGGGCTTTCTCAAGTCTTTTTCTGCGATTGACCCTAAACCCTTGGGGTTTTGCCGGGTCTTTGGGCAAACAGGGCTTCACCCTTCAGCCCTACTTCAGAACCCTCGAATGCTGCGCATGACAGCCCTTGAGCCCTACATGACCAAGCCTAAACCCTGAATCCCTAAATCTCTGACCCCCCAAAACCTGAAACCCGTAAATAAGGACTTTGGATCTCCCTGCATGGCCTCGACACCCAAGCGCTTCTCTGCCGACTGAAAAAGCTGCAAGACCTCGACAGCGTCGGGAAGAAGGTGCATTCAACAGGGTTGTTCTAACGACTGCGTAAGGATTGTTGCGCTTTGCTGGCATTCAGGGTTCAGGGATTTAGCCGTTCTAGGGCTTAGGGTTTATGGGATGCTCCGACACACCCGAAATCCGAAGAGAACGCCTGAGAACGACTCCGCGAGAAGGGCTCAGCCCAAAAGAACCCTCAAGCAACAAGACAAAACAACACCCTAAACCCCTAAACCCCTTAAACCTCCCAAACCCTAAACCCCTAAACCCCCCAAACCCCCCCTAACCCTAAACCCTACACCCAAAATCCTGAAACTTGGCACAGTTTTCTGGTTCAAAGTTTAAATCCGAAGAGCTTGGGTTGCTGAAAGCCTTCAGGCTCCGAAACCCCAGCTCCGGGGGCTCTAGGCTTCCTTCTGAGTTTTAGGGTTTAGGCTTCAGGAGCTTTGGGTTTAGGAGTTTAGGGTTTAGGTTTTAGGAGATTAGGGTTTATAGGGCTTAAGGTTTAGGGTTTAGGGTTTAGGGTTTCGAGGTTAGGGGTGCAGGGATTTAGGTTTCAATAAGGTGCGCTGTGCACAGATTCAAGCTTTGAATCCCAGGCCTCCTATGCGATGCCGGGGTTTAAAGCTTAAGGTCTTATGCCCCAGGCCAAATTCCAAATCCGATACCCTAAACCCTTCTGACTCGAACCTCGAACCCCAAATCCGTGCATAAACCCTGTAAAACCATTGCAAAGTCAGATTAAACCACCGTCTAGAGCCCTGCGAACAGCCCTGGCTTACTCTTGTATGCAACCCTTCAGAACCCTTACTTACGTAATCTCCCTCCTTCTCAAAACCCTAAACCCTACACCCCTAAATGCCCGAAACCTAGGCCCTAAAACCCAAAACCCCAGACCCTTAAACCCCCAAACCCTAAACCCCCAAACCCTAAACCCCTAAGCCCTAAACCCCTAAACCCTAAACCCTAAGCCCTAAGCCCAAAAACCCAAAAACCCAAAACCCTAGACCCTTAAACCCCAAACCCGAGTTGCGCCGCTCCTTGGGGCTCCGGGCCGCTGCAGAGGAGGCGTCGCGGGTCTTCCGGGCCACGATCTCCAGCTCGAGCAGGGCATCCTCAGGGCTGCGGCGTCTGCGAGTTTGATGTAGGGGCCTTAATGATTAGAATAGGGCTTTGGGGAATATTATACAATAATTAGAACAAGGAACACCCAAAATAGTATAGGTAATCATTATAAGGCCCCTCTCTTATGTTACTTCTTCTTGTGGCGTGGGGGGGTGTGGGGGGGAGGAGGGGGGGGGCCAGGTCACGGGTTAGCAATCTTTGTCGATCTCTGTTGAAAGATGTGGAGTTTATTGTTTAGGGTTAGGGTTCCTGGATTTCTAAAGTTCTGGCACGGTGCGATCGGGATTACATATTCGGCTATACAGGGCTTTAAAGGCCAAACAGTTTCCACAAGGGACAAGCGCAGGTGTATGCTACTGTGTCCTGGTGCAGAAACCTACTTCAAATTCGTCACCATAGCAGCGACTTGCAGTGCATTTATGAGATGCTGTCGCTCTCATTTTAACAACAGTTGAATTCCTGAAACCCTACAGAAGCCCTATTAAAATCTTATGAACCCATTTCAATTCCTTGGTAGGATATATTACGCTGCTTCCCAGGAGCCCTGCACTGGTGCTCTAAGACCTACCGGAGGCGGGAGCCTGAACTGGGCTTGTAAGGGTTATTCATTTAGGGCTTAGAGTTTAGGGTGAACCCTAAAAGGGTTGAAGGTTCATATACCATATAGGAATTCATAGTATCAGGGTAGAGGGCCCGTACTTCTAAGGATCAAGTGGTCCCCAAGGTGTGGGTTTAGGGTTTTAGCGCCGGGGGAGCTAAAAGTTTAGGGTTTCGGGCTTAGGGGATGAGTGCTTCTGACTCTGTTGTCCGGGGAGTAGGGTTTAGGGTTTAGGGCTGAGTCCTAAACCCTAACTCCTAAGTCAGAATAATTAGAATCTGTGCACTCTAGGGAATGTTCCCAAGTGTCCTCGGCAAGCTAGCTTAAACAACCAGAACCTTGCACCACAACGAAAAACTCATCTGCAAACCCAGTAACCAAAGGAAGCAAGCCGTCTTTCCCATGAGTCCTTCAGAGCCAGGCGTGAGAGTTTGACAATGGGGGCCGCAGCACCGTTCCGATCGCCTCATTTCTGCGGCCGGAGCTGATGCAAGATGCAGAGCATTGGCACCCAATCTAACACCACGCACTGCTGCACAGGAGGGAGTCATAGCTGAAAGTTTCGCGCCGGCCTGCTTCAGCGGCGGCGGCGTCGGCAGGCATCGCACAGGCACGGAAAAGCGTGCTAGAGACAGGAATCTGACTTCAAGTAGATTGAGTCAGAGGTTCTCGAGTAGAGCTAACGTAGTCGGGATTCAGCTGGCTTTGTGACGAGCGCTGCGTGTTTTGGCGCAACTCCAAATATTACGAGAACTACAGCACTCCATGCCCCGCACCGTATCAAGACACCAAACATCGCTATGAACAAGACAGGGTCGTGAGCACGAACAGAAGAAGCAACAGCTCTTGAGATGGTAAAGAAACCCTAAGCCCTAAACCCTAAACCCGAAGCCCTGGCCTCCAAGTTCCCGAAACTAGATGCATCGGGGCTAAATTCGCTGACTAAGAATCGGGCTTGGATTCTATACAACAGACTGTAGTCATCTAAACCATGCTAAGAGACCTTGTGTAGTTTAAGGAATATGCTTGAATATTCTTGACTGGTAAGTAGGAGTCTCTGAACACATGACACGTGGAGGCCGCATAGCGTTTAGAAGCTGCGAATGCACGACAGAAAGGTTGGTAACTCCAAGACATACCGTGTTGCAGTGCTGCACCGAATATTTTTACAAGATTTTGCGCCGGCGTGAGCTGAAGCTCGCACGACTACTCATTGCAGGCGGCGCGGCCAACGCCTCTGGCGTCCAACTAGGAAAAAACGTCATTTCTGGTTCCTACACTGCTGGACCCAGGATCAGAAGGGGCACAGTGTAACGCAGGGACCTTATCAAATATAACAGGTTGTGGCGTATATCTGACTGATCATGAAATGTTACAAGGATTACAAGGGGATCCGAACCAACCTGGCCCGTCTCGTTGATGTTCTGAGCACTGCCGAGGCTCGGGGAGAGTGTTCTGTCGCCAGCAAGACTTTCATAATCGTCACCGCACTCGGAAACATCCTCGCTATCACCATCACCATCACCTCGCCATCGCCATCACCATCACAATTGTCATTGTCACGACCAACATATTCTACTTGTTCTGCTTCTTCACATTCATCCTACTTTCATCCTCGTCCCCAGCGACATCCTTACCATCATCTTCACCACCATCGTCATCAGCGAATGCAGTCTCTTCTTGTTGCCTGCATGCGCACCCTGATGAAGGAAGCTTAAGCATAGGGTCGACACCTAACGAGAACAACGGGTCATGCGGGAACCGCATGAACCCTGATGTTAAGAATAACCCCACCCATCTTCAGAAGCCTCGTGCGAAACAACAGCTTCTTATAGCTTGTAATCTTGCCTTGTAGGCCGTCTCTCTGAACATACCTCAGGCAAGTCAAGAAAGCTCAAATTAAACCGGTAGGCGAATTTAGGTGTTTAGCGGTTCGGGGGGTTCAGGGGTCTAGGGGCTTAGGATTTAGGATTTAGGAGTTTCGGCTTTATAGGGTCTATTTGTCCTAACTGTAACCTCGGAAACCAAAAAGCGAACTGCCTCGCGAGAGCCACCTGCTGATTTGCATCAAAACTGACGGGGATGGAATCTTCCAAGTATCACGTCATCGCCAGCAAGACCATCTTCATCGCCAGCATCATCTGCAGCGGCATCGGCAGCACCATCATGACCATTGCTATCCTGAGCACCAACATCATCATCATCACCGTCGTCATCACCACCATAATCATCATCATCAACAACAACGTCATTATCACCCACATCGTCATCATCGTTATCATTACCTTTACCATCATCATCAACAGCAACACGGATGACAGACGAGTTGTACACAGGAGTTGGGAACAAGCACTGGGCGAAGGCAGGGGCCGAGCAGAGAACAGGCGGAGCACGAGTCGGGAACACTCGGGGGAAGTTACCTTGTTCGAAGCTAACTGAAGACACTAAATGGCACGGAGTCTCAAAAACTTGCTGTAGGGCTCTGGTGCGGAGTATGGACAGCAGTACGTCAGAACTGCCATCATGCACTTACTTTCCATAGCGCATGCCACTCCATATCGGTTGTACAGAGAAAGCATTGTGCCTACGGCTTGAGGGCTGCTTCGCCATCCACATTGCCGTCATCCAGCTGGGCGCCGGCCTGCACCAACACCTCAACCACTTTCCGGTGACCCTCATGTAAAGCGATTCTAAGGGCACCGGTCTCCAGCTGGGCTCCAGCCTTCACCAACACCTCGACCACTTCCTGGTAGCCGCGATACGCAGCGACAATCAGGGCCGTGTGGCGATACTTATTGCGGGCCTCCAGCTGAGCGCCGGCCTTTAGCAAGGCTTTGACAACTTCCAACTGGCCGTTGTATGCAGCCCTTATGAGGGCCGTGCCGCCACGCTCATCACGGGCCTCCAGCTGGGCCCCAGCCTTCACCAAGACCTCGACCACTTTCAGGTGGCCCGCTTCCGCAGCACACGTGAGGGGTGTTCTGCCAAATTCATCACGGGCCTCCAGCTGGGCTCCACCCTTCACCAAGACCCCGACCACTCCCTGGTAGCCCTCCTTTGCCGCGACAGTTAGGGCCATTTGGCGATGCTCATCGCGGGTCTCCAGCTGGGCCCCAGCCTTCACCAAGACCTCGACCACTCCCTGGAAGCCGCTGTTTGCAGCGAACATGAGGGCCGTGCCGCCGTGCTCATCGCGGGCCTCCAGCTGGGCTCCAGCCTTCACCAAGACCTCGACCACTTTCAGATCGCCCGCTTGCGCAGCACTTATCAGGGCTGTGAAGCCAAACTCATCGCGAGCCTCCAGCTGTGCTCCAGCCTTCACCAAGACCTCGACCACCTTCAAGTGGCCAAGACTTGAAGCAGCTATGAGGGCTGTTCTGCCATCCACATTGCAGGCATCCAGCTGGGCGCCGGCCTCTACCAACGCCTCGACCACTTTCAGCTGGTCATAACTTGCAGCGACAAGGAGGGCCGTGTCGCCATGCTCATCACGGGCCTCCAGCTGAGCCCCGGTCACCAATGCCAGGCCCTCTTCCGCGGCGCTTGTGAGGGCTGTGGCGCCGATCCTTCCGGCATCCAGCAAGGGCTGAATCAGCTCCAGGTGTCCTACGGCTGCAGCGCACGAAAGGGCTGTGTGACCGAGTCGGTCCAGAGCCTTCGGATCGGCATTCCGGCGGAGGAGCTGCTCCACCTGCAGCTGCCTCTCCGGGGTCTCGAGCTCCTGATTTACAAGCTCCGCCTTTGAGAGTCGGTATTGCAGGTCCTCCAGCAAATCTTCACGCCACTTTAGCCCCTCCAACATCTTGAGGGCGTCTCGACGCTTCCACAGCGAATGCTTCAGATGCTCAAGCAACGAAACCTCCGTGAGGAGACTGTTCTCAGCGGGGTCCGCGAGGTGACAGCCTGTGACCTGGCAGAGAACAGGTCCATCCAAAAGGTTTAGGGCCGTCTAGAAGAGTTTAAATAGGGTTTAGGGTTGAGGGTTTTATGTTGAGGGTTTATATAGGGTTTAGGGCTGAAGGTTGTTATAGGGTTTAGGGTTGAGGCTGAGGGTTTGTATGGTATAGGGTTTAAGCTTGAGGATTTGGTTATAGGGTATACTAACAGTGCGCCCTCGGGGTTCTGGCACCCACCTCGTGTAGCTCGTGGTCCCTCAGGTCCTGCTCCGCTTTGGCCTCCATGAGACATGAGAGACACACTGGGGGCCTTTATAAATTCGAGTAGGGTTCCTTTGAGGGCTCCTCTTTAGTCTCACACACGTTCTAAGAACGTCGAAAGATCGAATATGGGGGGCATGAGTGACTGGAATAAGGTTTGGAGATACATTATAGTGTAATTAATCATAGAGAGGAGCCCTGAAGAATGGTGTTGGTAATTTTTAAGGCCACACTATTACAGCGCGAAACAAATGCACAGCGCGTCTCTGAAGAGGGGGCCTTCACCAGCTTCTCCATGTGCTCTGCCAAGGCCTCGTCCAGGCTGCAAGCGCCCGAGCAGTCGATGCAGCGCCACCGGAGCCGCGACCTCATCGCGAAGGCTTCTGGGCTCCAGTTCGTCATGGACTTGGCCCAAGAGGGCAGGCGGGCGAGGAGCCGCTTCTGCAGCGCCGGGCTCGTCTGGTCACACGTGCCCATGAGGTCCACGACGATCACTTTCGGAGACCAGAACCCGAGGCCCCAGGCTGCGAGCCCCACAGTTGGGATTTCATGGGTGGACAGCACGGACTCTGACAAGTTACGCTCGCCCGTGATCTGCTTGTTGACCAATGCGATGACCGTTCCCTGTGCCCTTTCACGCATCCCGAGAACGAAGCTCATGCTGGCAATTGACCACATGTTGGCTGCAAGCGCATTGGTCTGGGGGTCCTTGTAGCAGGCGTCGAGGTTCTCGCTCGCCTCGATAGCTTGGCCCAAGAAGCTGTCCGGGTGGACGGTCGCATGCTCTATGGCCTTGGCAAACTTGGAAAGCTTCGTCATGGTCGTGCGGTTCTCGGAATCCCCATCCCAGAAGCCGGCCCAAAGCAATGCATGATGACGTGTCTCGGTCAAGTTCACCAGCCAGCTCCTAAGAAAGGAGAGCGCTTGATACCGACGGAGGGTCTTGTGGTCCACCTTGAGGGAGGCTACAGCATCTCTAGAAACGCGAAGCGTCTCCACGAGTTCGTTCCCCAATGCGAACATATCTCCGACGCTCTCCACGCAGGTCTTGTTCGGGAGGATGTAGGAGTCCGGAAGGTAGTCGAGAAGCCAGTCGGCTTGCGGCTGCAAGCCTTCGCATGTAAGAGTGAGGTTGTTCACCAACCGCCCGAGCTGCTGATGGCAAACGTTGGCGCTGGTGCTCTGCCAGTCCTCCCTGACGCGGGCAACCCGCTCCCTGAGCGTCCGCTCCTGTGCCTCGGCATCGCCGGGCTCTTCCTTGCGGCCCTCAGCTGTGGCTGCGGACGCCGCCAAGCTGGTCGTCAGCAGCTCCTGAAGCTCCTCGGCCGAGCTCGTTGGGTGCTCATGCCACCAGACCGGATGATGCTCCGACCTGAACCCGACGGCGACGTGAAGAGCGGCTGCAAAGGCCGCGAGCACCAGCGAGGTGAAGCGCACCATCGCGCACAAGGATGCACAGTATATGGAACTTTGGATACGCCAAGCAGTGCATTGCTTGAGAGCAATAGGAGCCGCAAAGCGGGACAGGCAGCTAGAGCGTCCAGCAGAGGAAAGGAACATCACCTAACAACAAACAGCTCCTTACGTAGCTGAGGCCACGGCAATCGAAACTCTCCAGTGAGGATGTCCTTCTCCGTCCAGAATGTTTCTAGGGGAGACACCGGTTGCCTCGCAACGTCCTGTCAAGGAAGCAGAGGACCTCATGCTCACCGGAGCACCTCCTGCACCGTTCGGGTGTGCTGAAGACAGGAGAAGACCACATCCCGGTTGTGTCTCGAAAAAGAGTGAACATTGCTGGGCTGCTACCTCGTAGAGTTTACGGTTTAGGGTTTGTGTGAGGGACCTGATTCGGGCTGAAGCGTTCCTAAACCGAGACGTGGATTTGTTGGAGGCCTTCGGGCTCAACAGCCCCATGGACACGTAGACTTGATTGATGCATATAGGATGCAGGAATTCGGGCAGAACGATCCCTTAACTTAGGAACCACGCATGACAGATCCTAGGCCCAGTCCTGATGCGCAGCCGATAGCTACAGCAGAGCCACCTCTGTCCAAGCACGGTGTCTATGAAAGGGCTACTGTAAGGTTGCTAAAAGGAGCCCGATACAGGTTGCTAACCAGGGTTATTTTATTATTTTATATTTTGGTTCCACTCTGGGCGTTCGGGCTTAGGGTCTTGGGTTTAGGGCCCTAGGCCCAAGCAAATCTAGGCCGGGGCCTCGACTCTTGTCGCCAGATAATCTTTAACTGCTATGCAGACTTCAGCTCTTCATGTCTTCATAATCATGTCGATGAAAGCATCTCGGAATCTCGGGTTTGGGGACTGTCGAGCTTCAAGCTAGGGTCCAACTCATTGAGTTTGGATCGATGGTTTACAGAGCCACTAGAACCGAAAACATGACGGCCCGCACTATCAGCATCATCATCACCAGCAGCAGGACCTCACTGTCGTTGTTCTCATGGCTACCATAGTCGCAACAGCAACCACGTACAAGCAAGTGCTTCTCGGCTATGTTGGGATGCAGGGTGTAGGGCGTAGGGCTTAGGCTAAGGATTCTTCAATAGGTTTGTGAGAGCCGGGGTTTAGGGTTCCCTCAAACCCCCAAAACCGGAGCCCCAAACAACCCTAAACCCTAAACCCCAAACAACCCTAAACCCGAAACCCCAAACAACCCTGAACCCTAAACCCTAAATCCAGAATCAAGCCCTAAAGCGCAAAAGCCCGAAACCTTCAGCCCAGAAGGCCCCCAAAACCTGAGACGCTGCAACAGGGGTTAGGGTTTAGGGTTTAGGGTTTAGGGTTTAGGGTTTAGGGTTTAGGGTTTAGGGTTTAGGGACCCAGGACTTCCAACACTTCTAAAGTTGAGGGCTTAGGGTTTCGGGGTTCAGGGATTCAGGGGTTTAGGGGTTTGGGGGTTTAGGGGTTTGGGAGTTTAGGGGTTTAGGGGTTTAGGGGTGTTGGTCTTAGGGTTTATGGTTTTCGGTTGAGACCCAGAACTCCACACTCCACACCCTCAATCCGAAAACTGCCAACACTGAAGCCCTCAACACTCAAACTTGTAGCCCCAAACCCCGCAGAAGTGTAGGTTCTGAGCCATCATAACTTTGTGGGGTATAAACCCTGGAAACAGTAAGGGCTTTTGTATCCCCAGGTGACACTTTGAGCAAAAAAAAAAACAAGCCAGAAAAACAATCCGTCTACAGAACCCTCACAGAACTCTTGCAAAAGTCCCTTAGAGAACCCTCAAAAAAAAAGAAAAACTCGAAATCACAAGGTCGGCACGTGGATCTGGAACGGATTCCGCTGCGCCGGGTCGGGAATCTCCACCTTGGGAAGCTTCGGGGTGGTGTTCATGATTCATAGAGTTGTAGTGGTTTCAATAGGGGGTTTTCATAGGGCGTTTTAGGGTTTGCGGTTTAGGTTGTTCCACGAGTGGCTGCAGCGGTTTTCTACAGGCTCTTATAGGGTTGAATATACAACCGCATGGAGAACATATGGTGTAATCTTGAGCCAAGTAATTATGGAGGCCCGTGGGATCTGAAGTTCTCTCGACCTCGGACTTCGTCTCCGTCATCGGGGCTCGCATGGCTCAGCGCTTTCACATTGGCAGAGACAGACGGAGAGACGGAGAGAGTTGTTTCTCCAGACATTGTTTTACATGTACCATGCAAACTTGCTCTTCAGTGAACACTCATGTCAACAAGCGGATAAACGTCCGCGACGCTCCCTGTTGCCGCCTCGCCGGGCTCACTGCTCAACTTTCCCGGAGCACAAAAGGCAACGAACTGCCGAGATGGACGACGGGCTCTCCCAATGAGCCGAGCCGCAGTGAATTGTGCAGCTTCACCACAAGCGCCAGTCCTCAGTGCGAGTTTGGGAGACAAATTCTTGTTTTGGGGTGGCAGCTGTCAAGCTCCATTCTCCCCAACATGCACACCGTTTTTCTCCGAACGCAAGTCTTGGTTCCGATGCAACGGCAACTTGCACCATGCACACGCGGAGGTGCACGGGATTATGCTAGAGCTCCAGCCTTCCTCAAGAAGTCGACCACATTCAGGTGGCCTTCTTGCGCAGCTTTCATGAGGGCTGTGTTGCCTTTCTCATCGCGGGCCTCCTGCTGGGCTCCAGTCTTCACCAAGTCTTCGACCACCTTCAAGTGGCCACCCATTGACGCGGCAATGAGGACTGTTTTGCCATCATTAGCACGCGCCTCCAGCTGGGCCCCGGCCTTCACCAAGACCTCCACCACCTCGTGGTAGCCGTTGTATGCAGCGAACATCAGGGCCGTGCCGCCGTTCTCATCGCGGGCCTCCAGCCGGGCTCCAGCCTTCACCAAGGCCTTGACCACCTTCAAGTGGCCAAATGACGCGAGAATGAGGGCTGTGTTGCCAACCTCATCGCGGGCCTCCAGCTGGGCCCCGGCCTTCACCAAGGCCTCGACCACCTCCTGCAGCCCTTTTGCCGCGGCGATTATGAGGGCTGTTTGGCCTTTCGCATTGCGGGCCTCCAGCGGGGCTCCAGCCTTCACCAAGGCCTTGACCACCTTCAAGTGGCCAGTTTTTGACGCGAGAATCAGCGCTGTGTTGCCACGCTCATCGCGGGCCTCCAGCTGGGCCCCGGCCTTGCCCAAGGCCTCGACCGCCTCCTGCAGCCCCAAATCCGCGGCGCTTATGAGGGCCGTGCCGCAGAACCGGTTCAAAGCCTTCGGATCAGCGTTCCGGCGGAGGACTTGCTCCACCTCCAGTTGTCTCTCCCGGCTGTCGCGCTCCTGATCTGCAAGCCCCGCCTTCAAGAGCCGCCACTGCTCATTTTTTTCCCGGATCTTCTCTTGCAAATGCCTCTGCTTGTTGAACTGATGGTTCTGCCCCAGCATTAAATACAACAGACGCAGCCCTAACGAAACCTCTGTGCGGAGACTGGTCTGGGCGGCGTCCGCACCGTAACAGCCGACGACCTGGCAGGAAACGGGTCCACCCTGCAGGTTTTAGGGTGTATGACAGGTTCGGGGGTCTCCGGGCTTAGGGTCTATAGGGTTGCAGGGTGCCGTTGCCGCCTCTGAATGCAAGCTCTTTCTTCGTGCAGCGGATGGCTCAATCGAGCCGTAACTGGCACAGCTGTGAGTTGAAGCAACATGTAAAGGCCAGCTCAAACCAGCTGATCAAGGCCTAGGCCATTCTCGGCAGAAGCCACATAGGGCAAGGGCCATCCTCAGCAGAAGCCAGCGTACTGACATGTCTCTGCGCGTGTAAAAGTGTGAGCTCTTCTCCTTGCATGGTTTCGGCGCATCAACTGCATAAGCCCGTCTTTTACCCTGGAGTTGAAGTTCAAAAGGTTCTGAGCGCCCCATCCACGGAACAGACCCCTGCTACTTCGTCTGCAAGGACCTATGGAACGACGACAGTGGATTCAAGGCCCAACGGAGTTGCTCCTGCAGTGGGTCCTGGTGCTCCTATGTGTGGTTCTGAAATAGAGGGACGTATGGGAAATCCCAACCTTCATGACCCAGGGCCTCAGTGGAAGCCCAGTCTGCATCAGAAGCTACGACTTCGACGGAACTTGGACCGGACGTGGCCGAGCCCGCTTACGGGGAACCGGACCGGAGCGCAAACGTTATAAGTCCAGATGCTCAAGCCATGCAGCCGACTTTTACGAGGCCAAGCGTGCTACCTACACCCCAGACCCCCCGGAGGAGTGGAACTACGGTGAGGGTACAAGAGTTTTATTCTGCAGAGTCTGAGAACTGCGGCTTCGTTGGCGAGGAGCCAGTGGATGGGACCGTGTTCTGGATAATCTGGGTCTGGCGCATGGGCAGTCTTCTCTACAGCAGCAACATGCTAGCATGGTCTTTGAGAGACAAGGTGCTACGGCAGTGAATTTCTCTCCGCCGGAAGAGCATCCTGCAGGACCTCCAAGAGTGTATACGGCCCGCCTGCGTCATGGACGGCTACTTCACCGCAGCAACCCCAGCCGCTCTTTGATGTTGCTCAGGTGGCACCTCAGCGTGATCATCCCCCGTTTTATGGACAGAGTTCAGAGGTTGGTTCGGGTCACTCGTCAAGACTGCAAGCTGAAGTGCAACGGCAGTTGGATGAATACACCGCAGAGTACCAGGAAGAACTACGGACCCTACAAGACGAGGTGCTACGGCTTCGAGCGGAAAAGAAAAAAGAGATTGGGAACTTCGGTGACAACGTGGGGAACTACCTCCTGACCCGGTACCTAATTCTCCAGTACAGCTTCAAGGAAATCCTCGAGGACCCCAAGGGAGTCTTCACCTACACGCGGATGGCCCTACCGAACGACTTCGTGCTCCAGTTGTGATTCAAGGAAATCCTCGAGGACCCCAAGAAAGTCTTCACCTGCGTGCGGATGGTCATAATGAGCGAACCAGTGATCCAGGCCAGCTTCCAGGAAATCCTCGGGGAGCGCAAGGGAGTCTTCACGTACGTGCGGATGGTCACAATGAGCGAGCTAGTGAGCTAGTGATCCAGGCCAGCTTCAAGGAAATCCAGGAGGACCTCAAGGGAGTCTTCACCTACGTGCGGATGGTTACAATGAACGAGCCTCAAGGAAATCCAGGAGGACGTCTTCACCTACGCGCGGATGGTCGTAACCAAGGTCTACCAGGACCGATTCCACAGGAACAGGTGGTGACAGGCTATGTGCAGAAGTCAGGGATGACGTCTGGTCCGATGAGTAAGGTCGCCGATGATCCTGTCAAGCACACAAGTGAGCCGTGTGCCTCAGTCCCCAGCGGTGCTGCTGTACCTGATCCTACGTCAAAGGCTGCCTCCGTGAACCCTACACAATGGCTAGGAGGAACCCCGTCACCTGACCCAATGGCTTTGTTGGCTGGTGGCATGGCGCAGTTGCAGGCGGTGATGCTGAAACAGATGACTGAGAAGGACAAACCAAAAGACGAAGATCGGAGCCCTGAAGCAGTCAAACCTGGCACAACTGTTCTTCCTCCCCTTCCTGAGGTTAATCCTCAGACGTCTTCGGTAGACGTCATGGACTGGCTTGAAGTCATCACCACGACAATGCAAGATTTGTCGGATGGAAGCGCGGAGTGGTGGAACCGGGTGAGGGCCTTGGCGGACACCTCGTATGAGAAATGGACCCATGCGACTCCAGTTGAGAAGCTGAATATACTACCGCCAAGGGACGAAGAGCTGGAAACTTGCCGATGGGCACGAGTCAACAGCCGAGGAGCCTCGATGATGATGTTGGCCTTGCATGAGTCGGGGTTCGGCAAGAGATGGTTCAAAGGCGGTCTACAGGTTCGGTGACGGCCGTGGTGTTTCGCCTTTTGACGCTTCGGCCAGCAGGAGAAGGTCACGCATCAAGTTCACTCCGGGAGAGTTTCAGCGAGCGGACCTAGGCACAAAGCCTTTCACTCGTGAACGACTTCGGCAACTGGTGCGGATGTGGCACCTACGAGACCGACGACCTGAAGTTGAAGTTCGTTCTGTGAGGGCGAATGGTGAGAACTCATGGCTGAGGAAGCTTCTTCTCCTTTGTCAACTATGTGGCACCGCAGCGCAGAAACAGGACATCCAGGCCGAAATTCCCTGGGACCTCTACCTGGCGGTGATCGTCCTGGGAATAGCCATCATTGGCTTATGGGAGGGTGCCAAGCACTGCTGCGGAAACCGAGAAGCCAAGGTCACGGCCCTAAAGACAGCAGCCCTGCAGTCCAAGCCGAGCAAAATCACGAGGATGGAACTCAAGGAACTGCAGATGCTACGGCAGATTGACCCCAAGGACCTCACGTCGGACCAGAAGCTGTGCGACTTAAGAGAAAGGCTCGATGCAACAATGCCGAATTCCTCGCCACTACCCCGGGAAGCTCTAGATGACGACCCTCCCGCTGCCAACGAGATGAAGCTTCAGCCTCCTCTACTTCAACGGCGGGACGAAACAAACAACCCAAGCCGAAGACCTTCCGTGATCAGGAAACGCAGGCCGATGTAGAGCCAGCGTATGTGAGGGCACATTCCGCCCCTCCGCCCACAAGAGAAGTTATTTGTGGGCCTTTCTACCAAGTCCCTGGCCGTAATCACCTACATGTTTTCCGCGAATGCTGGGGACTAAGAAATGCTGGTCGCGTCAACACAGTGACACTTTGTCGATGCTGTGTAGAGAATGGCGGCCAACGCATCCATTAGATGTTGCGGCCCTGGCGGTAGCATCAAGCAGGAGTGCAGATTTCCGTGGCCGCCTCTGAATGCAAGCTCTTTCTTTGTGAAGCGGATGGCTCAATCGAGCCGTAACTGGCACAGCTGTGAGTTGAAGCAACATGTAAAGGCCAGCTCAAACCAGCTGATCAAGGCCTAGGCCATTCTCGGCAGAAGCCACATAGGGCAAGGGCCATTCTCAGCAGAAGCCAGCGTACTGACATGTCTCTGCGCGTGTAAAAGTGTGAGCTCTTCTCCTTGCATGGTTTCGGCGCATAAACTGCATAAGCCCGTCTTTTACCCCTGGAGTTGAAGTTCAAGAAAGGTTTAGGGTTTGGGGTTTCAGGCTTTTGGGGCTTACAATAAACTTTAGTGAGGGTCTACTAACAGTGCGCACTGGGATTCTGGCGCCCACCTCGCATAGCTCTTGGTTCTTCCGGTCCTGCTCCACATTGGCCTCCCCGAGAGACACTGGGGCCTTTGTAATAGGAGTAGGGTTCCTTTAAGGGGCTCTTTTAATGGGTTCCATAGTGGTAACTATAAGGGCTTAGTATGGGGACACGCATTAAACGGAACATGAAAAAAACTCATATGAGGGCCTGAACGATTGGACCAGGGTTTGGGGATGTGAGCGCACTGAACGTCGGGGCGGGCAAAGAGAAGCAGAGTGGGTTTGGGGACACATGATAGATGATACAATAGTAATTTGAAATACGGTGGCCTAAACAATCATCAA
>CAJNDV010017402.1:30471-69955 GCA_905221635.1 Symbiodinium sp. CCMP2456 | reverse complement strand
AAGTTTGGGGTTTAGGGTTTAAGCTTTAGGGTTTAGGGTCCAGGAATTCCTGGAGAATCCTAGAGATTCCGAAAGGTTTCCAGAGGCTACAAAATCCTAGGAATTCCTGGGAATTCCTAGAGAATCCCAGAGATTCCTAGAGGTTCCCAGAGGCTACAAATTCTTAGGAATTCCTAGAGAATCCTAGAGATTCCTAGAGGTTTCCAGAGGCGACAAATTCCTAGGAATTCCTAGGAATTCCTAGAGGAATCCTAGAGATTCCTAGAGGTTCGCAGAGGCTACAAATTCCTGCAAATTCCTAGGAATTCCTAAAGAATCCTAGAGATTCCTGGAGGTTCGCAGAGGCTATAAATTCCTAGGAATTCCTAGAAATTCCTAAAGAATCCTAGAGATTCTTAGAGGTTCGCAGAAGCTACAAAATCCTAGGAATTCCTAGAGAATCCTAGAGATTCCTAGAGGTTCGCAGAGGCTACAAATTCCTAGGAATTCCTAGAGAATCCTAGAGATTCCTAGAGATTCGCAGAAGTTAAAAAAATTCCTAAGAATTCCTAGGAATTCCTAGAGAATCCTAGAGAATCCTAGAGGTTCGGAGAGGCTATAAATTCCTAGGAATTCCTAGAGAATCCCAGAGATTCCTAGAGGTTCGCAGAGTCTACAAATTCCTAGGAATTCCTAGAGATTCCTAGAGGTTTCCAAAGGCTACAAAATCCTAGGAAATCCTAGGAATTCCTAGAGAATCCTAGAGATTCCTTCATGATTGGTTGGATGCTCATGCAGGTGCCGGAGATCAAGAACTTTTTGGTGGCGCGGGGCTATGTCAACGACCACACCGCCTCGGAATATGGACGCTATTTTAACGTCCTCCTCAGCGAGCCGATCACAGTGCCACAAGGTGAGTTTTGGTCCACAATGACCATGATTACGTTTAAGGCATGGTCGGAGCGACAGGCTTTTATGGCGCGCTTCGCTGGGCAAAGTGGTCTCCCGCTCTACACGGACGAGACCACACCGCACCATGGCTCGCACATAATGTATTGGCGTTGTACTGGGGAAAGCCCCGGCGGAAAACCACTGAGAAGGACCTGGAGCGCGCTCTGGTTCTTCTGCTGCTGCCTATTGTCTGAGGCCATCCAGCTCAGCTCTCTCTTGACCTGAAAAACACGGTCGTCCACTGTGCGCAAAGCTGTCTCCACCTGCAAGACCAAGTTGTACAGTTCTGGCCGAATAACACCCTTGTGATAACAACGCAAAATCTTCATGACATCTTGCGTTGTGGTCACAGGGGCCTGGAGCCACTCCTGAACCCGCTGTGGCTGGTTTATGTCCACGCCCATAAGTCCAGCTGTAATCGGTGTTGCTGCGGTGTCGTCCACTGTGAAGGGGTGCACCAGCGTAGGCGGGATGTCTTGGTCTGTGCTCCACTCGCCGTTGCTCCTCCTTGCACGTCGCCCATGGGCGTGCCAGCCGCCGACGCCATGGGCGTCGGGGGGCCACGCTTGACCGACTGCCTGTGCTGCCAGTAGACCTGCTGAACCGAAGCGTGATCAACGCGTACACCTGAACTGCAGCTGGATCGCTGCTAGGATTTGCCATGGCTTCAAAGACCTACCTCCCTTAGGGAGCAGTGTGGTCCAGTTGAACTGCGACCGAAAAGAAAAATGCAATCTGCATGCACGACTTGCAGCCGATACGCCTCATTTTATCTATTATCGCCCCCCCTTATTCGTTCTGGTCTTTCGTACACTTATAAGGCTTCTGGGGCTTCCCATGTCATAGTTAGTCCTATTGGTGAAAGCTCTTAAGATGGTTGATTTTACAAAGAATTAGCGGATCTCATTTTTGGGTAAGAACCTTTTTTCGAAATATTCAAAATGCGTGAAGGTTTGTTATACGATAGTATCGCAGAATGCTCACCTCACCGAGCTGAATGTTGTAAGATGTTGCGGTAGCCCACTTATGGAAATTGACACTCGCTTCCCTTGCAGGCAAACTCGGAGATCTTTTCCGTTCTCTGGTGTTGTGATCACAGAGATATCTATGCAGAGGGGGTGACACGCACACACTGTATGGCGGAAAAAACAATGACTGAACTGCGTGCTTGAGTCTTGAGCCACATGACCGGCTCAGTGTTCGGTCAGTACTTGGTAACCAAAGGCTTCCCAGGCTTAACATAGCTCATGATACGATGCCCAGAAATGTGCTAGGCTTCGAGGTCTCTTCGCACCCCCCATGAGTGAAGCTTTCAGCTTTGCTCAACTTTAGGAAGAGAGTCGCGGGACCTGAAAAGAAATGATAACTCAACGCCAATTTGGCATTGGTTTTGCGTGCGTGTATAGCTTCCCCAATTAAGAGCTGCGCGAAACATAGCTACGTCGTTTGCGATCCCCTGTTCCTAATAGAAATGAAAAGATTCACACGTCGAAGAAATATGCACGTAAAGTGCTGCATTGAGCCATGTCCAGCATGTGAAGTGGTAATGGTAATCGATGTTCTCGGCAAAATGCACATAGAAGATCACCCACCCCATTGATCGTTGTTCCGTTGACGATTACCTTGGACTGGGATCGTGATGATGAACCTTAGGGCCTTCTGACCATTGACCATATCGCCCTTGGCGTGGCCATCGATCACGTCGTGGAGGAGGCCCCTTGGGTTCAGGTGGATGCCTTGCTCGGGCTTTGGCTTTCGCTCTACGGGCTTCGTCGGCTTCTGCCGTGTCTGCGCGGGTGACGGATTTGTCCAAGCCGCTTTGCTGTCCTTCGGGAAGATATCCTCCAGCTAGGTGGCATAAAGCATTGTTGTTCTTTGTCTGGTTCCCATGCATTCTGCTTGTCGTAAGTCTGGTAACGAACTTGGACTGCATTTGTATGTCTAGATCCACCATCACGGCCAGAAGTTGCTGCGCGCAAGTTTTGATGCCCTTCCTCATCTGCAGCAATGAATACCGTCGATACCCTGCAATCTTGCACACGAGCTTGGACAGCATTGCCTAACAGCCTGAATGCATTTCCGGAGCATCTTCATTCTGGTTCTCGCGCATGTGGTACGATGGGTCGAAATGCTCTCCCAAGTTGAATGGCTCCTCTCATCAGTTTAGATATCAATTGGTGTGCCCTGAACTTGTTGAGCAAATAATATGTGCCTTCGGGATCGTCACGGTCGTGAAGACCTCTCGCATAGTCGAGCACTTCTTCGTCCGTCACGTGTCGTGAGATGCCAGTCTCGCTGTCAACTTGAGAAAGATCTGGCCGCCAATCTCCGAGCCCGTCATACCTTTTATGGTTTCGGAATAGATAGTGCATCGCTGATAGCGGAAGATCCAACCATTTCACATTCCGTTTCCAGTTCTTGCGCATGTAGTTGGTGACGCCATATAGCGAGCGAGGTCGAGCTTGGGGTCGATGACGTATGCCGACTCGATGTGAGCGTAGACTGGCACCTGCATGCATAGTTTCGCATGAACAAGTTCCTGGTCCAAATGGAAGTCGCTATGGTTGACCAGCACCGGTTGTCGAGAACTGACTTCTTCGACTGACTCTTCAATGTCTTCCATCTCCGGCGCAGGCTCCGTCATGACTTCATCGGTGTCCATCTCTTCATCCGGTTCAGCAAGAGTGCGTCGTTCGTCCTCATCGTTGTCATTCGCAGGACTTGCATTGACCACCGCTGCCGCTTCTTCGGCTGCTTGACTGATCTGAGCCTGAGGTATCTCCAAAGGAGTACACTAGCTAGCACTTCCTAACCCGCCACCTCCCCAGGACCCCGCCTAGGGTTCGTAGCTGCACTGGGGAGGTCTCTAGCCTGGAACTCCGTCCAGACTAGCCAATCTCCAGGGGGTGGGATGGGTGGGCACTTCAAATTTGCCCCCTTGGGGGGCTCTTTAGCACAATGGCCACGGACATAGCACGTTCGTCTTCGGCCATGTGAACCCCTGTAGCTAGTACTTCGCACTAGCGTCAACACCTGCGATGTTTCCTAGCAAACACCTTCGATGTTTTGACTAGCCGAAACACCTTCGATGTTTGACCGAGGAAGTATAGCGCTAGCATACACTACCTCGTACCTCGGCACGAGTGCGTACACTAGCTGGCCCCCGCCTAGGGTTCGTAGCTGCAAAGCTCAAGGCTTTAGCACACGGACACAGCTCACGCAGACCCTCACTCTTTTTAGCGGTGTGGCACAGATCCCTGTTGCCCCTGAGAAAGTCTGTAGCCTGGAACTCCGTCCAGGCTAGCCAATCTCCTGGCGAAGCCGAAGGGTCACCAGGGACCTAGCTTCCGAGATCGCTTTGCGAACCTCATAGCAGGAGCTGCCTTGGTCCTCTTAGCCACACCCAGCTCCTCGAAGTAGCTGGACGCGTGGGTCAAGAGTCGACCTAGCACACGCCACTGTAGCGCTTCCCCTTTCAGGTCGATTGAAGTTAGGGTCGGAGCTAGCGAAGTTCTCGTTGGTGAAGTCGTCTGCTAGCTGATTCAAGTCCCGTCGAATCCACTGTACAGTTCTTAGCCGATTGCTCCTCAGCTACCTCCATGAGGATTAGCGTGGACGGGAACTTGGCGGTCATCGCCTTCTTTAGCAGGGCGCTTGATGAGACGCGCCCCCTCGGACAGTATCTCGGTGATCTTGTCCTTAGCGGCCCAGGCGAGGCGGCCATGAGTAGCACGTAGCGTCTCCTCAAACTCGGCCACCTTACGAACCAAGGAACCAAGGATTCAGGCACCGAACGGTCGCAAGGCTCGTCGCGACGGGCTAGCAATCCACCAAGTAGGGCAGAGGCCCTTGTGCTCCCCGTTAGCAGGAGGGCGGGGTCCGGATCCAAGCTGCCCTGTAGCGACGCGCATTGATTAGCAGGAGCTCGTCCCTCAGATTGCTCGATGAGCTTGCGCCTAGTAGCGGCGGCGGGGGGTCCGGTGCGTAGGCCGGCCCCACGCCCTTAGCGTCTTGCACTTCCACGGGTGGCATTAGCGACATCCAGGCCAGGTCGCTCCCAAGATACGAGGCGAGGTTTAGGGGGCCAAAACCCTGGTCTACGAGGAAGCGGGAGGCCTTATCGAGCAAGAGTTGCTTCTTAGCGAGTGCCTCCTGCTCGGCCCCCAGGAACCCGCAGCACTAGTAGGTAGATCGGGGCAAACACATCCCCACCCCACTAGGCAAAGACGAGTCGGGGCCGTAGCCTGGAGTTCGGGGACCAAAGTCGGCTCTTGCCAGGTCCCCCTCCGGGCTAGCGTTCTCCCCCTCGACCCAGCGGGTGCCCCGGACCTAGGTGATAGCGGCGACGTAGCACCACTGCTGCTCGCGGGCATACGGCATACCAAAGCAGGGCTAATTAGCCTTGCTCCCTTTCCTACCCCACTTCAAATTTGCCCCCCTTCGGCAGCTCTTTAGCACAATGGCCACGGACATAGCACGTTCGTCTTCGGCCATGTGAACCCCTGTAGCTAGCTAGGTTTCATCAGAGGAAGTATAGCGCCAGCATACACTGTCGTACCTCGTAGCTCGGCACGAGTGCGTCTCCTCTTGATTATTGGCTCACTGGTATTTTCCACATGATACGAAAACAGAGAAACATTGTGCACATCTGGATAGACATGAAGGAGCGTTTTCAAGGCACCAAGGACAAATTCTGTAACGAAGTTCATGATCACGGCTCGTTCTTGCTTGACTGCTCGGCAAAGTGTGCATGATGAGGAAATCCGTGGCTTGCTTGTAGAGCGCTTCATAGCGGTCCCAGTTGATCGTGCAACATATTCCTCTTTGGCGGCATCATGTGGTCCGTGTTGCATATCACACAACAGCCCCATCAACCTCTCAAGTGTTCTGTAGGTCTTCATGGAGTCCGCAACAGGCGACGTATTGCATTCCACACAAATTTCATCCTCCAACTCGTAGTCCAAGATCTTGTCCACCTGCTCGAAATCTCCTCGATGTTCAGCATTTGGTACAAAAAGCCAGGCTTCTCTCACGAGCCGAAAGGGAATTGGTTTGCTGCAAACTGATGGTTCCGCTCTCTGTCACTTTGCCTCCTTCACGAACGATGTCGATGAGCGGAACATAGAAGGCTATCAAAGGGGTATGTCTTTTCACGCTTGACCGATATCGAGTCACTTGATTTCTTGAATCCCATGGTGGGAATGCACCCCAGTGACTGTGTAAACGGCCGGACATGCTGTGTGCCTCAGGTCCATCTGGATGTAGAATACAGCTTGTTTGGCCCAATACTTCTGGTTGCGGGTGAAGAAGACAGCAGGCTTGGCCTTCCCACAAAGTCCCATCGGGGGTAGCAAAATGAACATCCACTCCGGGGCATCATTTGAAGGATGCCAGAGCTTGCGCTATCAGGAATGCAAGCATATGCCCGATTGGTGTACCCGAGAGTCCTCCGGTGTTCCTCAACAAATTGATATAGTCTTCGATCTCCACGTTGCGGAATAACAACATCTCTGTGCGACGTGTTTGTTTTGATGCATTCGACGATCAAATCATGACTGCCGAGTCCAACTTCCCATACTGGTTCGCCGCAGATGTAATTCAAGCCCCTTCTGCGATGTACGGCTTCAAATAAAAGAAGATTCCGATCATATCTGATGACGGGCATTCCTCCATGTGCAGATTGGTGCCATGTCGAGGTCTTGCTTTCGCCTTTGGTCGTCTTGTGGACGATGCAACACTCTCCACATCCATATTGTCAGTGGATCCAGTTGGTCGTTCCTCGCGACTTTGTCGAACATCAGCAGGGTCTTGTTCCATCTGTTGCGCAACCGGGTGCGACTCAATGGCCTTCTTCATGATGCCATAGGTTTCAAAGAATTGTCGCTTCAGCTGCGGGTTCGCATTGCATGCATTGAAGGCGTGTTGTGAACTCCCACACAGTACACAAAGTCTTCCTGCGAAGTCACCGTCCACCTCGATGCGTCCATTGATGAGTGTGCCAAATGCATCCTATGCCTTGGCTTTCACGACATTGATCAGGTCATCATCTTGCATGGTATCGGTGATTCCCTCATCTAGCTGCCCACCGTCCATAGCGACGTTCTCGGACACCAACCGAGGCACCTCCACGCCCTGTGAAGAATCGAAGCTTGTGTCATCTCTCTCATCGGTACCCTCTGCATCCGCTCGCGCATGGGGTTGCAGTGCAATTGAGGTTGGTGCGGCGAGGAACCGTTCTGTGGGCAAGGCTTTGAGGATTTCTTGGACATCCTTCTCAATCGCCGTGTCCTGCGCTGGTGGCTTCCTCTTTCTTGGGCTCTTCGATGTGATCAGCTTGATGCTTTCTTTTGCAGAATATCTGAAGAAGCGACGTTCCAGCCCATTGATGCTCGTGTTGATGTCCTGAAGCTTCCCCCATTTCGGAAATAGGTCTGGGTAACCAAGTGCGAACGCTAGAAATCCAAGAGAAAGCTCGAACACGTCGCCCAACAATTCCTCACGCGGGTTTTCACTTCCCAAGAACAAGTCCCCTCGTTTTGTGAGGGATGAGAAGAGTCTTCATAATCCAGCGCGCATTTCCAGCATCGTAGTACGCGATGAAACAGAGATTCTGTTGCGAATCGTCGGCACGATCCAACGTAAGTTGCTTTGCTTTCGCCCATGCCGGGTAAGCAAGTGCACTGGCTGGTGAGATCGAAAGCCCCCGTATGCCGAGACGACTTTTCCCACGGCTTTGTAGGCGACCGGACAGCATTGACGAATGTACTCCAGCAAATCATCGCCAGGTTTCGTGTCTTCCAACAAGTGCACATATATGTACCTCGTGCAGGCGAGAAGCTAGGCCAGAGAGCCTTGACTTGAGAGACTGTCCGCACTTCTTTTGGTCCAACATCGTGATGTCGCACCTGTCATCAATGAGCTGCTCATACTCAAACCACGAAGTGGTCCCGTCGCAGGCGGGGGCTATCTTGGGTGTAATACCCAAACAATTGAGCATCTTTTCGCTTTTCGCTCATGCCATAGGCTTGGTTAGCGACGAGAGACGTTGGCCCTTGTGAGGGATTATCGTCCGCTGAGTTGCCTCCGGAGGAATTGCTGCTTTCGTCATCACTGCCGTGAGAAAACATTAGTTGTGCAGCCTCGACACACGCTTGCGGTTGGCCGAAACCAACCGCTTTATCGGTCTTTGGTGAGGGGGTCGAGCCCAACACGGGCTCCGCTACCAGAAAACTGACCCCAATCCCCCTCCAAGGAGAGGACATGGGATACAGTATCGGTCCACAGGACCTATCGACTTGACCTTTGCGCACGAAGTGCAGCACGCTTGTTTTCACACACGCTCTACGAGAGAACTAGTAGGTTTAGGACCATTTGAGCCAGTACGGTCACAGAGAATCTATATGAGTGGCCGTTGCTATAGATACATGTGACTGCATGGTTGAAAGCTATATTAACAAGGGGGGGCCGCGGAGCGCCTGACCACAGGTGTGTATGGTGCACCCCCCCCAGTACCTGCCCTTTTCCTGCCTTTCTTGCCTTCACCACGCTGGCCAGATGTGCTGATTGCCCTAAGGGGCCCTAGGATGTAAGACAGAACGACGTAGGTGAGTTGCGCAGCCTCGAAGTCCGATTTGTCACTTGCGCTCCCCGAACCGTAGGCCGTAGGACTTACCATACACGGAGCCCAAACATTGGAAAAACCAATAAGATGACACACAAGGAGCCAAAAACATTGGAATAACAAATAAAATGACACACAAGGATTCAAAAAATATTGGAAAAACCATTAAACACCATACAAGCCATGATTTTGAAACGATCTGAAGGCACGACACCACCCGGCCAAAATAGATTGGAACATCATTGTTTTTATAGTTTTATTGGTGTTTCCAAAGTTTTCTGCTTCGGATAAAAACTGCACAGACGGAGACCAAAACATTGGAAACCCAACAAAGGTGCCACACATGGAACCCAAAACATTGCAACAACCAGTAACATGATACACAAGTGATACATAGTAAGTTTGCGAACCTTGACTGCTTACGACCTTTCATCGCTCCTCTGCAGCTCAAAACATCACTGACTATGTCTGTGCAAGTTCATCAGCATGACTTCCTTTGGACGTAACAATCTGCAAGAATCTGCCTCACGACGTTGCGGGACACGTGCCAGACAACTGCGATGAAGTGTCCAAAACAAATACAGATATCGATTTGATACCTAATTCATGTTCAATATGGAATTTTCCGGCTATGCCTAACTACTACTTCAACGAAAAAGGAAAGTTTCAAACGGGTTCAAATAAACCTTAAGCCATAGTTCAATATTACAAATCTGAGTTCTCTGCTATGGATTAACATGTTGTTAGTGCTCAACTGCATTCCGGCACAAGTAAATTGTGATGCACAGGTAGTCAATGCTTAGCAAACATGACAGATATTGAGCAGTGCTCAAGTAACACATAATTCGAATGTTGCGTATCATCCGCACAGAACCACTGTGTAGATACTCTTTAGTTGCTTCTTCAAGCCTACTTGTTGAGCATTAAGCCTCTATTCTGCTATTCTGTGTAATACTCGTTTGGTGATTGGGTCATGCTCGCTGCATCTTTCCACTGAAATCCAATCAAGAAAAATTTTCGTCTGGCCTTAATATCTACATCGTCTTCAGGCTGTGTCAGACTAATGCAATAGTTGAAACCCATCTAAATACTCGTCGGAAACCTAATTGATTCGCAGTGCCGAGCTCTACGTATATGTAAATAACATTTAAGTAAAAAGGAAAACTGTAAGAATTCATTCAATACCCGTCGAACATGTGATGTTCACATACAACTTAACCCGTGTTCCAGTAGTAGATGCTTCAGATCTACATGATCTTAATTAAGATACTGTGAAATAGGTTTGCTAACCCATTGCTTCCTCTGCTGAATGTTTCATTCACTCGTAAACAACTCGAGTATTTACGCGCTCTTCAAGTTATGGCAAGGGCATTGCATGATTTCGTCGCTTGCGAATACTTGGTGCATAGTTGCGCTTTCTTGTACTGTTTCCTTCTGAAAGAGATAAACGGTAGTCACTATCAACGAGCGAACGAACACTCAACTGCTACGCCGTGAATTGTTACCTGTCTTTCTTGTCCTGCCATACCGATTTGCTATTCTAACACTTATTCACGAGTTTTGAGTGTTCGTGGGTATTGTGTGCATACTGCCTATTGCGTGGCTTGAGCAGCATGTGGGGATGAGGCAGAGGAGTATGAAACGTCACATGACTGGATGCATGCTAATGCTGCTTGACGGTGAGTCGGTGAGACGATAGGGAACAGATAGTGACTAGATGAGACATGGGTGAGGCGAAAAGCACAGGAAAACGTATTTAGTGGCTGAGGCCAGCGCCCGTGCACATGAAGTTCTGCGGACACACACCGGTGGTACAAACAAACCAAACAGGTAGGTACACCGGGGCGTGTAGCATACTTGGCTGCTGCCAGACCACTCAACACTTCCCGATACCCTCCGAGCAGTCCCTCTCTCTCTCTGACTTTATACTTTGCCAAAGAGCCTGTCAAGCGAAGAACCTCCCGCTCGGGGCCGCAGACGGGCACCTTCTTTCGCAGAACGAGGGGGTGCTTTTGGACGCTTGAGGCTTAGGGCTCAGATAGGACGTCGAGGCCACGGCTGCTGCCCGCAGCTCTGTGAAACCGTCACAAGCCTCGGCCATCGCTGCCCAGGCAGTCGCCGCCGGACCTAAGAGACGACAGACGGCGAGGGGACGGAGCGGCGAGCGGCAGCGTGCGGCAGCGTGCGGCAGCCGAGGCACGGGGATACGCCGAGTCCCGCAGCGTCACCTCTCAGGATCGGACAAGGCAGTCTCGCCTTGTCGCCGCTTTTCTGGGGTCCCGGCGGCCAGGGTGGTCGGATCGGCGAACTTCCCGAGTTTGGGGCTCCAGCAGAGGAGCCCCGAGAGCTGCAGACGGAGGAGCTGCGCAGCACCGAAGCCGCAGAAGCCCAAGGCAACGCCCCAGCAGAGCCACCGGAGCCTCAGGGAGACCCCACACCCAAAGGCGAGAAAAAGGCTGTAGGACCTCTCCCTTTGGGCACTGGACATTGATGCGGAAAGTACACCAGAGATCAAGAGTCGCCCAGGACCAAAGATGCTCACCTCGCAGCATTCGCAGCGCGTCTGAGCTCTAGGGGTCATTTTCCGCCACTCCACCTTCACGGCCGTGTTGGGAAGAAACGCTTTGGAGGATTCTGCGAGACCTGAGCAAGCCGTGGCGGCCAATCTTTTCCAGGAATTCGGTGGATGCAGAAAGCACAGGGCTGGAAATGTCAGCATATCGAATTCCACTGCGCGACATGTGGCTGTAGCTGGCGAGCAGAAGTTTGACAATTTGGAAAATTTGAGGGAGATGAGCTTGAAGTCGTGCCCGGTGGGAGCCATGGCAGCTGTTTGGGCAGGAGCAACACTAGCCAAACTGAAGCCAAGCTCAAGTCAATTGCAGACCCGCGTTGAGGATTGCCTGTGTTGGAGTATCAGTACAGAGATAGGAGCACAACCAGGACTCATCATGCACCATGCTTGCAGGACCCTATGTCACCATGTAGAACGATGTGTAATCAATCATGGCAGAACCCAGATGTGATGTAGGAGGATGAGGATTTTGGAGTGCAAATGGACATTGAGGATTTACTGGCACAGCTACATCTGGAAGGCACAGCTTGCAGATGCTTGCAGGTTAGATTTAGGATGGTCCAGGTTGACGAATCTGCCTGGTTCACTCGAAAAGAGAGGAACAGCAACTGGAGACTCCGGTCTCTCCCAGGTGTGTTCGATCTGGCAAAAACCTTAAGGACCCGACTGCCAATGATCTCATGACTCATGATGCTCATGATTCATGTTGCGTGTGATTCGGTGTCTGTGGGACATTCAAACGAGTTCTACGGAAGCACGGTCCACACAAGCAGTTGTGGCGGGAATGGGTTCAGGTCATGTAGTCAGGCGTAGTCCCTTCCACTTCGGAGTCCAAGCACTGAAGCCTGTAAGGAAGGCCCCCGACCAAGCAGCCCCACGTCCAAGAGAATCAAAGCCTCAGCAAAAAGCTGAGCAGAGGTATTCCGGATGGCACCGGGCCCGGGACCAGCGGCAAGGCCTTGATCCGAAGCCCACGCCTCGGCGTGGGGATGGGGAGCGTGGGGAGCGTGGGGAGCGTGGGGAGAGGCCGCGCGTGCGCCGTGCGCCGTGCGCGGTTCGCCGTGCTCCGTGCGGGCCGGGCCCCGCACAGGCCCAAGCCTCGCAGCTGGGACTTCCTCAGCAGCCGCTCCTCCCAGCTCGCCTCTGAGACGTGCTTTGCGGCCAAAGTCACTACCAAGGAGTTAAAGGCCCTTGGGCCTCCAGGCAACCGAGTGCCAGCAGCAAGAAGGCCGGAGGCCTGCAGCGCATCGCAACACCACGGACCACTAAGACTCTAAGCCTCTCTCTGAGGCATCGCGCAAAGAGGCGAGCCTCAGGGCGCCACATGCAAGGGTGAACTCTGAGCTGTAGTAAGCCGATCCGTGCCCGAGCTACAAGAGTCTATAAATGTCTGTGGGGACCTGACAGGGGGCAGGGCGGCAGGGCGGCAGAGTCTTCGAAGTCTGCTGAGGTCTCTGCCAAACCATCGTCGCTTCTGCTGCCTCTTTGCGGAGAGGTAGGGAGTGTTTTGGCAACGCAGGGTGGCGCGGCCTTCTCGTTGGGCAAAGTCCTGCAGTCGCCTTCCCCACAGACATCCGTGCTTCTGCTGTGTGCTGGCTGCGCATGCATCTCCTTCCGGCCTTCAAGTGCGAGCTCTCGCTTCTCCTCGCAGACTTCGAGGCCGGGCCAATCGATCTGCGAGCACGGGCCACCACTGGAAGCATCGCACCTGCTAGTGCTAGCTACTGCTAGTGCCTAGCTAGTGCTTCCTAGTGCCTCCTCTTCCTCGCCTCCAACAGGAAGACTCGAAAGGGCTGAGTCAGCAAGGCGTAGTAGGAGTCGCCTAAAATCCCACGTGGCCCCATGCGCACAAAATCTGCCTTGCCCTGGATTTGGGGACCAGCCGGCAGCTTGATGAGAGATCGCCAGAAACTGGAGCTCCTGCTCGCAGCAACAGCCCTTGGACTCCAGCTCTACGATATGCAGCACGATGCATCACAGTTCCCGTGATCCTTGAGCAACAACATGAAAGACCTCATCAGCACCCCCGTGAGTATGGGCATGTCCCTTGAGGCACGCTAAGGACTCGACGTCAGCTCGTGCGATGCGAACAAAGCCGCCATGGACCCCCCGGCAGCAAGGACCTTCGGAAGGAAGTGTCGCCGCTAGGCATCGCGAAGGCGACAATCCACTGGCCCAACCCCTGCAACGCTCGCGCTGTCGGCTGCGCTGGCAGGCAGAAGCCCTGCAGACTCTGCAGTTTTGCAGATGCAGCAAAGCTGCAGTTTGCTACAGAGCAGAGCACATGCGCACACTGCACCGAGCCTGAAAGCTGGAGCTCCGGAATGGGGAGGTGGATCCCGCTTAGTGGGAGCCCATCGGGCCAGCGAGGCAGAGGCCTCGCGTAGGGCGAAGCACTCTGAGTAAGGCTCTGCGAGGCCTGTCGGGGCTGCTGCAGCGACATGGGCACGGCTGGAGCCATTGAAGGACCTCTGCAGATGCGGAAAGGCCAAGAAAGCCAGAGATTCCATGACTCGACTTTGACTCCCAACGTGACGTGGAGATAGACGCCCTTTCCGTTGTCGACCTGCTGGGGGCGAGGATCAGCGCCTCACTGGGCCAAAAAGGGTCGCCAGGCCTTGGTGCGCGCTGCGGCTGTGGAGGAGGCGGCGTTTGCGCAGGCGAGGGCGCCGAGGGCGAGGTGGTGGAACGGAAGCGATACTTCGGCCTCGGTGCTCCCGCTCCCGAGACGGTGCTCGATCTGGGAGACGAGGCGCCCGGCAGGGGTGTTGGCGGTGCTTCCTTTGGCGGCGGTTCCAGTGTCGTGAAGAGCCGGCCGCGCCTCGAAGCGTCTCTCAGGGCTGTTTTTGAAAATCTCTCTCACCTTCCTGGGCTCAGAGCTCTTTCAACGGGGATCCTTGCGCAGACACGTAATAGATTGCCTCGGAGCTTTTGTTGCGTGTTTCTGCTACAGGAAGTTGTGAAGCTCACCTTGTGTTTTCGGTCCGAAGCCAAAACGGCAATGTCGACCTGTACCGTGCTTCGATAGAGTGCCTATTTCCAACTCCATCCACGTCCACCTCTGCCTTTCCTTCATCATTGAGCGGCTGCTGGAACACGTTGCCGCTTCTGGCAATGCAAGAACATGTGTTCAGCTACTGCATGTGCATCACAAACACAGCATACTCGCTGGGCGTTGTGCGTCCATTCCTTGTCCTCGCCAGAACATGCTCATGACATCTGCACTCTCTTTCAATGCAAACATCCTTGATCGAGATCTGCAGTTTTTGGTCAAAGCCTGGCATCCACATCACCGTGGGGATAACCTGTCGAAGCTCAGCGTGGACACCACAGCAAGATGGGTTGATGCAAGCACGATCCAGGAAAATGTTGGTTTGGTGGCTCGACTAATTCACCGTCCCCCTTCCGCCCTCTTCCGGAAATCAAACTGGCGTATGGCATGTGCCGACAAAACTTTGCTTCCATGAACAAATCCCGCTCGCCCCGGTGACAAAGAACTTAGAGCATCTTTGAAACGCAAAGCCCCACATAGCTTGAGAATTGTGACTTGCTCCTTGCTCCGGCAGATGCCAACCTTCCGGACCAGCTAGGCGAGGGCGATATGACACGGTTCAGTTTCCCTCTCGAGGAGAATTGTGGTCTTGGGCGAAGGCTGCTCAATCACTGACAAACAGCCAGGTTTAGAGGCAGCTGCCCACGGTATGCTCACAACGCACACACGGAGAGCCGGCAAGCCTCATGGCCTAATGGACTCAACTTCACTCGCACTTATTTGACTCCTGACTTGTGATTTGCCCTTGTGCTGATTCCGCATTTCGGTATACAAGCACACACACTCAAACATCATGCTAAATACAAGGTTACAAAGCGAAAAGCCCTTCAAGGAACAACATGCCGAAGCATACGTTGAAGACCGGAAGATTCGACTGCTGCACCCCTTGGTGGAAGCAGCACCCACCACCATCCGCGGCATCTGCGGACGACCGTCGTGTACAATAGCAGTAGCATGAGCGACCGAGCTAGCCGGCAGACCATTGTTGAGTACATAGCACAACTAGCAAGGACAGACTGTTTTTTTCATGGACGTGTCCCGGTTAACTTCAAGCCTGCGCCTGAGAGAGTCGCTAGGCTAGGCTTCGGCTTCGGCTAAACACTGACTTTCAGATTCCGATATCAACCAATCAGTCAGAAATCAACATATCCACCCAGACTGTATCACTGCAATGCTTATCACACAGTCGGATCCTATTCAATCCGGACATTTCACTCAAACTCAATATTGGGCTGCGGGGAATAACAAAACCCGTCTGGGGAGTCACAAAAACCATGTCTGGGGGTCGCAACGGGAACGAGGGCTGGTAGAAACAGGAACCGCACCGGGAGCGTAACGGCGTAACAGGAACTGTCCAAGGAAAGCCAAGCAATCGAAACTATGCTGGAATTCTTGTGTGGGGGACCGGTTTTCGGCCTTCTACTTTGACACCATTAAAACTTATGTTGACGTCTATGTTTCGTTCCAGGCATATAGAATTTGGGGTTGAAACAGATTCACGGTTTGCGATATAAGATGCCATCGGCAATACACTCCTTGTCTCTGAATTCACAAGTTGCTTCCTCATATTGTTTTTGCCGAAGGAAAGTGGATGTTTTATGTTACAGGAAAGTTCGTACTAAAACAAATCGAAGTTGTCGCACTACGAACACTACTACTATTGGCGGCGGGCTGGGCTTTTGCCCTCGTGGACTGATCAGCGCCAGCTTGGCTTGTTTTCTGGGTTGAGGTTTAGGCTGTCGTGTTTCAAGATTTTGCGGCTGTAAAAGGTATTTAGGACGTTTAAGGGTTCAGGTGTTTAATGGTTTAAGGGTTAGGGTTGACGGGTCAAATTGAAGGGTTCGGGCATATTTGCCAGTCGAAAACGGCGTTACACGCTCGAGAACGGCTTTGGGGGTTTGGGGTTTCGGTCAGCTCTTAACACCGGAAGTAGGATGCTGAAAGAGGTGACGAGACCACACACAGGAGCCTTCGTCATACGATCGTGCACACAAATCACGAAATTTGCAATTTCACTCGCAGCAGATAACTGCTCGATTGGCCAGCACAAGGACTTCGTCCGGGCTAAGTTCGAGGAAAATGTCGAGGAAGGCTTCATGGAGAGAATGATTCTGGGAGAGTTCAAAGCGAGGTTCGGCGAGAACCAGGCTATCGCTGCCGTGGTGGTCCTAGTCGAGGACGAGGAGAAGGACAAGAAGCGGATATTCCACGACGCCACCGACGGTCAAGGTGAGCAACCGGAAATAATGTCAGGATAAGATCGGACACCCGGGGCCAGGGAGAAGAAGCAGATCCTGCGTGAGTTCAAAGAAGAGAACGAAGAGGCCTTGTCACAAACATCAGGCTAGCGATAGATGAGGCAGAGACGATCCCGGGCGATCCGGATAGCCAGATCGTCACGTGAACACGGTTGGCACCTTCGGGCCATCCCCCGCGAGTTACTGGTGGACCCGAATAGCCGCATGTGGGATATGCCCCCGCGCTGCCCCCCGCATTGGAGGCCCTGGGATAGGATTGAAGGGGCGGCCCGCGCTAGTAGCCCTGGTCGTCATACGTCGGTATCCCCTCGAAGACGAAGTCGGGTAGCTTCATGTGGGTCCTGAGCAGTGCCTTGTTGGCTGGAGGGTGCTAGCCTCAAGGCTATCCAGATGAAATGCGACTGACCGCAGTCCTTGGTTCACTGGCCCCAGATGCTGCGGCCACCGCCACATGCTAGCCGGCCTCTCTCTCCGATCGGGACCAGCTGTCATCGGTTCCGAGGCCGGGCGGTGCTAGCACATAGCGGCAGTCACAGCTCAGTCGCCCAACTCACTCTAGCCGGCTAGCAAACATGGTCAACATGACTGTGCAGTAGCCATTTACGCAAGCAGCACAAGTGAACAAGCGCACAAGCCCTTTACCAAGACATCACAAGCACACACGCTACCACTTCACCGCAGACCAAGAACGTGATTCTCTCTCTTCTTTCTATCTCCCCCGTCCCTTCTGCCCTTCTCAGAAGGCTCACCCAGACCGTGAGTAGCATCCAAAACTAGCCTCTCGAAGCGTGCTAGGATCGCTGAAGGGGGCCTTCCAAGATTCCTCTCCACGACGGTGTCCTTGGTAGTCCAAGCAATTCTCCCGGCAGTGGCCCTACTCTCCTGGTCAAAGTCCGCGATTTTCATCGATTTTCTCTATCGCTTCGGGATCGCCTCGGGCACGGTCCTTCCGCAGGGCTCCTCCCCCTAGCCACCACGTAGTCCACGAAGTCGACCGGCCTTCCTGGGAGTCTCTGCCCTTTAGCCTCCCATATAGCCATAGCCGCATCGCCGTAGGTGGTGGTCTTGCCTGCAGGCATCAGCATAGCCCTCTCCGGGTCCAGACTTTTCTGGAATTTCACTATCACCGAAGACCCAAGCTCCTTGTAGCCGCTCCTCGCGCGCCTGCACTGGCGCACCTGCACTAGCGCGCCCTCGTCTACTAGCGTTTTTCTTCGGCGGCGCAACGGCACACTAGCCGGCAGCTTCGGGCGTACCGACGGCGAGGGAACCAGGACCCCGACCAGAGTCGTTGGGCTAGCCACAGTACCCACGGGGCTAAGCCCCACAAAGGTCCTGACTAGCCTGAGACTTCGGAGCTCTGGCCGAGGCAACGGTCGTAGCCGGGGATGGCGGGGACGATATTTCGCGTGGATGCTATGCACGTTTACTTTCCTTACCCCCAACTACCAATACCTGTACAATACGTGGTACCCACTTGACAGTGTAAAAGCAATGCTCAGCACACAATCAAATCCCTTGCCATCCGGACTCTCTCGGACTCAATGTTTTCACAGCGACTTGAGCCAATGTCAATCAAGGCATCGTCCAATGGTGAGTCTGTGAAGGCCACCAATAATGTGGTTCAATCTAACACGGTCCCTTGACAATGCAGGACTATCTCACATCATGCAGACCATCGAATCATTGCACAGCAAACAAGAAAAGTAACAATCACTTCGGGATGTGGCAATCTACAGCTATACAGACCAATGGGAGACCAATCTAGAAACTTGGTTTTGTCACGCAATCATCCACAATCCGCTCAGAGTCGGAAGACCTCCGAACATTAAGCTGCACAATTGCTTCAACACTGCGATCAATCGTCATGGCTTGAAGGACAATGTGACGATGCGACATTCATCAGCAATCCGCAGAATGACTACACAATTGCATTCCAGAAAAGCAGCGCTTCAAAAGTGACAATGACGTCACCCTGAGAAGGTATCCAACCCAGTGTAACATAGCAATACACTCGCAATTCTCGCACGCCAATTAATCACTGGGTGCGCCAGCGATGCAGATGCCCAATGTTTGTCACACGGGCAAGGGATCCTGTCGGGAAGACCAATGCAGATCGCTCTCAGCGTCAATCTGCACACTGTTGTCGGCTTCCTCGCCAATGCCAGCAATGGCGTCGCCATCGAAAGAGAGATCAGCAATGGTCTAATCCACAATCTGCATCCCTTCGTGCGACATGCAACGCCACGCGGAAGGGGAATGTGCCTGGCAACACACCATCTCGTGAAATCTCCAACAGGTTTTGCCCATGTGTTCGCACCGTTTGCGAGCACGCCACATGTTGACGATCTCAACGCTGCCGCGAAGATCAGTGGCAGCAATGGCAATGGGCTCGGAGCTACTTCACCCAATGCCTCATGAGCGGCAATCAAATTGGAGACATCCAATTCATTTCTCCTGGGCTCACTGACGCTGCATCAGTGAAGCCAGTCTTCATTGCGCCAATTGCTCTAACCGCTCAATCCGCTGCCTTCAGCAATGGAGCATAGCAGGATCGCAACAACGGGGAAGCTCATCAAAGCAATAGGCTCCTCCCAACGCTCGGGGAAATGGCCTTGGAGCGAACGATGACTAAGTTTAGTCAGCGCTACTGCTGCAGTTGGGAACATGTTCAATGGTCTCAATCGCAAGTGTGGGAGCACTTGCATGACAATGTCCTCGTAGCTCTCACACTGGAGCCCATCTTCGCAGACACACAACGGCGAAGCCACGAACATCTGCAATGGGATGTACCCGCTGGCAATCAGCTGCGGCGTGAGGAGAATGTGGCCAATCCTGCGGTCCTGCCACAATTCATTGTTGGGAGAAGCAATGATCATGGCATGCATCCGGCAATAGTCGCACAATGGCTAGTTCACGGACGAGTCAATTGCTGGGAGCAATGTATCCAGCAATCCCAAAATTACTTCTGCAATCTGCACGTGCAACGCGATCGAACATCCGTTGGGTCTCCATCGTTTCCATGCGTTTGGGTCCAATGTCGGACGCTGACAATATCCCAACGCCAGGAGCAACGGGCAATTCTTGCACTTGCTTGCTCACTTCAAGCATCCAAGTCGCCAACAATTGGGCGCACCGCTACAGGGCACCACGGCCCCAATTGCTGGTACTGGTAGTCAATGAAATCGGCCGCTGGGAACGGCAATCGATCTCAGCTGAAGATTGATCATTGTGCACCACCGGAACTCCACTAGACAATCGCGCAGGTGCTCTGCGAATTCCACCAATGTCCCCCCCCAGAGACAATGGCGGGATACACCCAATCGGGTGGCCTCAATGCTCTGACAATTCCATCGTAAACATCGGTCTTGTTCTCAATGGATGGCAGTCCCAGGAAAAAATTTTGGTGGCTAACATCAGTAGGCCTTGCATCAGGTCGACACGTTGCGACAATGCTGTCGAGCACTGGTGTTGCTGGCCAATTGTCAATCAACCTCTGCCCTGACACAATCCAACAGCAACGCCAATCTGCGGGGCATCAAAGATGATGTGAGTGGCGGCAGCCATTTTGCCAACGCTTCTTCGAGTCTCAATGGCACGTCTGGAGGACATGACGGAACGTGGTCGCCTCATTGAGTGAAGCAGGGAGGTGCTCCTCTTGCCCTGCCAGAGCGCCCGAAAGCCACCGAGCTTCTCGGACTTGGTCTTGTGCTGCTTAAGCATACGGTGCGCTACCGTCCAATCGACCCCCTGCACCAAGTCTTTGCACGAAGTTTGCTGCGAGAGTAGCTCGTTTTGAACTTGCGCACGGAGGGCTTCCTCCGCCTTAAACAGCTCGTAGAGATGGTCCGGACACGTGGACGGTGGTCTCGCCTCGGACACCATCGCCTCAACAGGGCCAGTGACGCGTGCCCACCGGCCCGGTGCGCTAAGGCGGGACCGGAGGACCCCCGCCTGACCAATGGCCTCCTCAGCAGGATCCGGCACAAACTCGATCCACAGCTGCAATGACGGAGCCAAGCATGTGGAGCCGGTTGACTTGGGCCGCTTGGTAGCGCAGCTTCTTCCGCACATGAAACGCTAAACCCTGCCCCTGGTGCCCCAAACCCCAGGATGGAGGCAGAAAAAAACGGGCTCTCGTCTTGTTTGACCCAATGCGCAATGATTTCATGCGGCTACCTTTTTTTGAGCCCTTGCGGAACCTCGCGCGCTGCCTGGCAGTGGACCTTCGCCGGGCGCCAGCCGTGGGCACTCCTAGGCTTTACCTCGTTTTTGGACTTGCACATCCCCTTCTTGGCGAAGTCGCCAGAGCTCTTTTTCACAGCTGGGCGAGCCGGCAATGGAGTACGACTTCTTGAAGGGGGTGGTGCCCCGCTTCTTTAAGCTTAAAGAGGCAAGGACGCTGTGCCCCCTTTCTGCGTTAGATTCATCAGGGATTGTACATTGCGACATTGGCTGTAGCCTGCGAAAAACATTGAGTCCGAGAGCGTCCGAATTGCATAGGATCTGATTGTGTGCTGAGCAGTGCAGTGATATTGTCTGGGTGGACATATAGATTGCTGATGCACTGATATTGAGATTGCGTATGGTAGCGGAGCTCTGGCCGAAGGCCGGGGCCTCCAATGCAAAACCACAGGATTGAACACACTGGCTTCTCGACATAGCATAAGAGAAGAGTTGAAACTCAACCCTCCACCTTCGTTCGATTGAATGCAACTGGCCCACTTGAATACTGACTTGCGTAGGGGGACGAAGGATGTACAACAGTATGCAACCCCAGCGCAAACAAAAACTAAGGGGCACGGGGCGGCACCTCTGCACAACCATATAACGGGTCAGATTTCTGAGACACCGGTTCCCCTGTCCGCAGAGCCAGAACGAAGGTTCGACTGAACAGTGGGAATATGTGGGAAAGTTGTCACTGTTCAAATTTTTGAAAGTTGGAGGAAAAGCCGATGAGATCATTGAGACCATTGCAGCATGGGAAGTGAGCAACAATGCGATGTTGGCAGGACCAGCAGCAACTCAGAGAGTCCATTAGAAATTGCTCGATTTCTCGAGACAGTGGACTGTACGTCGTGTACATATTGCAGCAGCAAAAACGGCTTTAAAGCTGTCGGGTGCGACGGGCGCGGTTCGGTCACAGCTTCTCACTCTCGCCTTGAGGACTTGCGCTTCGTTGTTGAGAAGGCAGCGATAGCGAAAGACCTGGGAGACAGGAGCCAACTACACATCAGTGACACAGAGACCCCATTCTTTTAGGGCCACCCGCGTCGATTTCGAACTTTGGCAGCAGCCCCCCCTCGCAGCCAGAGACCACCTGATTTGGCTGAAAGATGAAAGATCACATTGAACCTCCAAAGCCTGTAGCTGTGCTCGGGGAGGGGCCAGGTCTTCCAGCATGGCCCATTTGCTGTGCTCTGTCATGGCCACAACCAGAACATAGTCCAAAGCCGTCACCTGCACCGACCACCCCGCTAGCTTCTGCAGTCCTTCCCGTCGTTCCCGTGCCTCATCTGCGGCCTCTACCCTTATCTTCAATCTCTTGTAAGGTGCAGAAGGGTTCAACTTCAGAACCTCGAGCACCAGAATGACTGGCTGTTCACAACTGCACAGTTCAGCCAGGCAGCAGCAGAAGCATAGCCGCGGCCGTGCTGGCCGTCCAATGTGACTTGTGCTCCCTCCTGAAAACGTCGCGGGAAGTGGAACGCCAGCCGACGTCAGAAGGTCGCCTTCATGCCCAGACCTTGTTATAACATCGGAAGAAGCTTCGTACTCCCTGCAATGCTTGAGTGGTCCCTCCTTTTCTTGTTTTGAAGGAAAGAGTGGCGTGGGATTGACATGACCCAGACATGCACGTCTACCAATCAAGGCAGTTCGCGCTCTTCCTGATGCATTTGTGATCCGTTGCTCGATGCGACCGCGGTTGAGAGGCTGAGACTTCTTGGTGGCGTCAAGGCCGAGTAGTTCAGGCTTCGAGCGCTCGCGCGCTGTGTAACGGCGACTTGTGCCAACTTTCCCCTGTCCTTGTCCACCGCCGTGGCACTCAGGGCTACCTCCCGTGTCCTGCAAGCGTAACTCTTTACTTGCTATTTTGCAGCACTACAAGCCGGTCTGAGTCTGCAGGCCCTCGCGGCACTTCCAGCATGTACCGCCGCCTGGGACGTACTTTGCACTTCGATTGACTCCTCAACCGAGATACGCAGGGATGCGGTCGGATGAAGGCATGTGCCTACATAACAGCATAAGCACTGCAGCAATCCGCGCTCTGGGTGCCAGATGTTGAAACTGAACGCAACGGTGGTCTCGTCTTGTCTTTCTGTTTTCTCCCAGGCATCCACCCCCAAGGCAAGAGAGAGACAACCTTCTCCCACCTCAAGGGCCGTCGAGAACTCTGCGCTGGGAAGGGAGGCCCGTGTGAGAGTACCGTAAAGATGGGGCGCAGTGGGGTTGCGGCTGCCCTCCAACTACTAAATCCAACTAAACTAACTAAACTCTCTGTCTCTCCCTCTCGTCTGGGATAGCTCCCGGGCTGAGTTGCACACAGATCCTTGCCCACAGGATATGGCCTCTTGGAAAGCTCAAACGGCTGCCATCATCAAACAGCACTTCGAACCCCTTGAGCCCCTTCTTCGTCTAGGGCCCAGGCGCGCCCACGTTCGACGCAATCGCTGCGAGCGTTGCGTCGGCATTGGGGGCGCGCCCAAACTGCATGACAGCTGCACAGCCCGAACTCCCTGGATCCGATTGAGAGGCTCCGACTTGCAGCGTGTACTCCATCTTGCCATCCCTGAGACGAACACCAGCGGTCGTTCCCTGGCCCTGCCGTGCGCTTCGCTTCGCTTGAGCTCCGGGCCAGTCCGCAGAGACCACGAAGACCTCTCATAAGGAGAGGTGACGGCGCGGAGAGGCGAGGAGGCGAGCCGGCCCAGCTGTCCCGTCCCGTCCCGTCCCCCTTCAAACTGCGCCTTCAGGGTCCTGAGCGCCTTCCACTGCGACCTCATTCTCTTCGAGAGCGAATCTCTGACTAAATGAAGCAAAGCCCAGAGTCGGGAAGTCTACGAAAGCGTGAATTAAACCTCTCGTCTGAACAGTGCACGGTTGCAACAACATGAGACTACTGCTTCTACATGCAAGTTTCTCGGTGCACTGAGAGACTTCCAAAAGTCACCTGCTTTCTGCTGTGCAGCGCAAGCCTTTTCCGACTCCCTCGGTCAGAAGCTGAAGCTTTGCCCAACTCGAGTCGGCCCCCCACCCTCCCCCCCGAAATTCCCAAGCCGCACTATGTCCTTTGTTCAGCTTAGGGAGTTGCGGCGCGTGTGAGCTGCTAGCCACTCATCGGCTTCCACGGCTTCCACTCTCTACTCATCCGCACTTTCATGGATGTCTTCGACCTCCTGACCAAGCTTCGAACAGGAAATTATAATCACGACCACCAACCTACTTCGACGTCGACAGCCTCCTGCATCAAACACTTTCAACACAAAGAACTTGCTTCTCCCTGTTCTGTACCTCGCTGCCTCAGACAATTTTACAAGCGTGTTCTCTTCTCGTACAGTCACAAGAGATCCATGTAGTTTAACCTGATGCTCTATTGCAAGGATTTTCTTTGAACCAGGCTCGCCAACCCACAAGCGTTGCAACACGCCTGGTTCAAATCAGGACGATGAAACAGCCTTGAAGCTTCGGGGAATCTTCGTTCAAGCTTCCAAGTGTCTGCAAAATGTGTTTCGGCTGTCCGTAATAGTATCTTTCGGAATCGAGAAGTGCGGGATTTTCAGCATCGGGGGTGTAATGGACACAGTACGGCAGCTATGTGTCCTTCATCCCCCCAAGCCCCAAGCACGGGCTTACCCAGCGTGGCATGTCACAAAGACTGCAGTCGTCCAGCGGAGGATCCAGGCTCTCCAGGTTAGTTCGGACTGGTTACCCTTTCCCGTGATTCCTCTTGGCCGTGAGCGGCTGCTAGCCAGCCTCTTCTCGTGGGCTGCGTAACATAGCTTCAGCTGCAAGCCAAAAATAAAGCGAGAGTTGCTACCTGCTGCTGCCCAATATACTGGTGACCGTGTACTCCCGATCCTGGACCTCCGCGACTTTGCATGCGAGTCCTAAACCCGAAAAGCTACAAACCGGACAAGGAGATGGCTAAGCTTCATGCTCCGATACGCATCCCTGGTGATACGATCCGCCGAGATTCATTCTGCGTTTTTGAGTTACCGCTGCTTTTAGTCATCAGTGCACACTGCTCTTTGTGAGATTTGGAGCTTGCACGACGCACCGCTGTGGCTCCCGTGGCGCGCCGCATTTGAAGCGCTCGCATCCTGCAGCCTGGAGCCCGCCGCTCCGCGCCGCTCCGCGCCGCTCCGAGGCTCTCAGCACCGCACGGGCGCTGCTCGGATCCACGGGACGTCGCTTCGCTCGGCACCGCCACTTCCATGGACCTCACAAAGCGCAGAGAAGCGGAGGAGAGCATCTCTCCCTCTCTCTCTATTGAGGCATCTTGCTGGCTGTGCCGGTCTGCGGCTTCGAAGGAGAGGAAGGACACGAAGCCGCCTTTGGCCGCGGAAGCGAGGACCTCGGCTCGGCTCTCTCCGCTCTGCTCGCGCGGCTCTCGACTCCCCTCGGCATCGGGCGCTCGTTGTCGTGCTTGCGAAGGGCACATCCGTGCGGTAAAGCTTCACCTGAGCAGACAGCTTGGCACCCCTTATGCCCTTATGGAGCTTTATAGCCCTGCAGTCAAGTTGCAGAAGGATGGAAAGGTGGGGAAAGGGCCACGTCCGTACCTAACTGTCGCATCTGGAAGCTGCCCTGAGCTCGCTGCTTTCTGGCCCAGCCTCCACTAGTGACGAGCAGCTCAGACAGCAGGGCCTCACTAGAGCCCGCTCGGTGTAAGTCCAGGGTGTAGTGGCGGCACCCACTCGTTCCGGCCACGCACGCCCGCAACACCTCGCACCGAAACATGAGAGGAAGCCAAAAACTCGCCCCACGAGTCGGGGAATCGGGGACTGCGCCAGCACTTTGGCAGTGCCAACCCCGAGCTGTTGAACAATCCTGGCAGAAGCTCAAAGAGCCGAAAGAGCTCTTCCTCCAAACAAGCCGCTGCGGCCGAGGTTGCTTTAAGGCCTCGCCTTAGTTGACTGTCGTATGAGAGCTCCGACTTCTGTCTACAGTACATGCATGATTCCACAGCCACTGAGCCATGCACGTGTATCAGTTAATCTGAACCAAACGCACTCAGGCGACCCATGTTGGACGCGAAAACGCGGCCAGGCAACATCTCCAACAAGCTTGCCAAAGCGTTGTTTGCACTTCGCGACATGATTGGAAGTCACGACCATTGCCGAAGCGAGGCCATGTTTCGTCCTAGAGAACATGCGCTGCATGGTTCCGTCGCTGAGCTGGCGCGAGACGCACTCGTGGGCTTCATGGCAAGTTTTGCATGTGCACTGGGCCGGCAACCGTTCGCAAAAAGTTCGAAGACGCTCTCTGCATTCAGGGTGACTTGCTTCACCTGAAGTTTCGGAGGAAGGGATTCGTAGATGCGAAGTATTCCCATCTGTCCTGCTCCGGACAATCCACCACATAAAAAGTGGTCTCTGCCTCGAAAGATGGCCTGAGCAGGAAAAGCCCGCGCCCTTTCTGAAACTACTGTCCCGAATCTGCACGGGGGTGAGATTTCCTGCAATGACTGATCTGATGCTTGGCTTGCTGTTCATGTCGTATCTTCTTTGAGCTCCAATGTGCCCCCGTCCACCTTCCCTTCCACCTGTTGTTCTAGCCGTAAATAGACGCAAAGCAGAGGTGATTCGGCGCATGTGGGTTTCACGATGGTGCACACTGATCGATTCGGCAAAGGGCAAGTGGCAAGTGTTCAACCGACAACTGTGGCAACGTGACAAACTCTAATCTTGGCACAGGGGCCTGCTATCTTGCTGGCTCAGGGGCCCCCGCTTTTTGCAGCTACAAGAGGATGATCAGTACTCTCTTCCCATGTCACTGGTATCTTCGTTGGACACAGTCCCAGTGACATGCTGTGTCCCCCTGCACATGCATGTTTTGCAATAATGTTGACGAAATTGTTTTGCATGCAAGCAAGTTCATGACGTGGTGAAGAAAACGTAAAATCAGGAGTGACCCCCTGCTCCGATGTACTAGGGAGGTTCTCACACACACACACAGCCCCACGTTGGAGCGACAACTGCTTTCCACTGTGTCGCCATAGTGGGGTTTGGCGGCCCTATTTCTGAGACGGACCACGTGAGACATGAACGAAATGGCACCAACATTTGAAACCTGCTCGCACCAGCATCTCTGCGCAGGCACGTTTGTTTGGTGGTGCAATGCGAGTTGTGGGATGAACAATGTCGTAGTCAGCAAAGGACTCAGAAGATGGACGCTCCGACCGTGCCGCGCACAGGCTGAACTGGAGCCGGTTGATTTTTCACCTTCTTGAACTTCTTGCTTGACTTGTGTCTTGAACGAGATGCTGCTTCCATCTGTTTTTTCTTTTTCTTTTTTGCGTTCTTGTCCTTTTTCCTCGGTTTTTCTTTCTTCGTGATCTTCTCGTCAGACGAATTGACTCTGTTGCACAGGAGGTCCTTAGAAGAGCCCGGCATGTTGTCTTCCTTCTTCGGGAAGGCGTCCAGCTCATCCGATTGCCATGAGCTGACTTCATCTTCACTGTATGTCCCTGCTGGCTGATCCTGACAGTGTATGATGTGTGGAAACGGCTGCGGCGAATACAAGCTGCACTGTTCGATCAGCAACACTGGCATATAGGCTATAAATGCACTGCTCAAAGCTTTCAAGACGCAGTATTGCAGAACAAGCACACGTCGGACTGTTAGACAACAGCAAAATGTCCCGAATTGTTGCAAGTTGGTTGTTGCTGAGGCATGCGTCGATCAACGAAAACGCTGCGAGATGTAGGCCGACACCGTCGGCAAGGCGTGCATCAGCATGGAATGCCAATTAGTGGCACCTCTACGGCGTACGCGATCTCTTTCTCTTGGTCGGTGACGAGCAAATCGCATCACTGGTGTCCATACGATCCGGTGTGTCGGTTGTTGGTCCTGTCACCGGGTTGTTGTAGTCGGAAGTGGTTGTAATCCATTCCCTCGAGGCTATGAACCATGATCTCCACCAGCGACTGCCATCAGTTTGCCAGTGCCATCTCCATTCCGACCCTTTGGGGGATCGTCGCGGAATGTTGCATCCACTGAGAGAGGATGTGGCTACTGCTGGAGGTGCTGGTCTCGTTGATGATATCCGGGTCTCTCTTGAGACTTGACAAGCCTAGTCTTGTGAATGCGTATTGACTGACCATGTCGAAAAATCTTGGGAAGATGCTCATTCCCTGCTACGTGTTGGTGCCACACAACTCGATGTGGATCATCCTGAGGTAGATGTGCGATAGAGTGAGGGGTACGGTTGATCAAGAAGAGCTCCGTGATGTGTATCACGCAGGGCTGGTGAACCAACGGTGCTGTCTTCTTGTTGTGGTAAGCTTTTGGCAAAAGCTTGAAGTTCAGAAATCGAGCTGCAGTCAACAATGACGTGGGCTCCATGGCTAACTGCAAGCTAACAACAAACATGGCTGCGGAGCGCAAAACGTTCAAACTTGTTCAAGTTCAAGTGGGCTGTTAGCAAATGCGTCTTTGTGTCTGTCTTGCGGCCTCTACGCTCGGTCTGATTCAAAGATCTACGACCAGTCAGGGTTGCCCTGACGTAGCAAACTTTCCAAGACGTCTAGTTGCTGCTTGCAACTAGCAATTAATGCCGTCATAGCTTCATGTTGGGTAGCAAGCAACGTGGAGGTTTGGTGGAGGAGCACTTCAGTCTTGCCGTGTGAGTCCCCGATGACCTTGCGCAACTTCTCGATGAGTACGGTCACATCATGGATGTCGGCGGTGCTTTCGGTGTTGGTAGCTGTCGGAGGTGGGAAAGGAAGCGTGCTCGGTGCCGGCACGTCTGCTGGGACTTCCGGCTCATCTTCCTCGATGGGATCTTCCGAGAGTTCGGCGAAGGTTTCTGTAGCAACCCGCAAAATCTGTCGCCGTAATGTGGGTGCCTGTTCCACTCGTGACGGCTGCGAGGGCTGGGTGGTTCGCCCACATTGCGGCATGCCTGTCTGTTTTTGACGCTTGTGGCGTCGGTCCTTCGGGTGTTGTTGTCGTGGCTGTCGAGCAGACAGAGAACGGTGTGTGGGCTGCAATTTCCCACCCATATTTTTTGCGCATGGCGTCAGCACAATTGGGGTTGTAACTGAAAATGGCGGCGGAGTTCACAACAGCCGCTGCAAAACGACGGCATGCACAATGTTGTCTGTGAACAAAACAAGTGCTCAGCGCATGCACCTTTGGTTTTAAACTCGCAGCTGCGCTTCAGTGTATCTAGCAGCGATGTGGATGTCTCGTGTGGCTCGGCTGCATGAGTATGCTTGTTTGGCGATGTGACCCGCTGTACGATGCGGATTCTGGCTTGGTAACTGCTGAGCAGTGTTTGCTTGGTGGTGGTGGATTGAGGGTGTAAAATGTCCGCCTTGTGTACAGTGCATTGCGGTGTAAGGCTGTGTTGCTGCGGGTCGATGGAAAGCCAAGGAAAGTGTTGGCCGGTTCAGTTTGAAGCTGCACCGGCGGCTTGTAAAAAGCCGCAGCGGTGAGTTGCTGAAAAGGCGGAAGCGCAATGAGATGTTTGGGTAATAGTAAAACTCTGTTGTCCACATATCTGGTGGCAAATTATAGCGCGTGCTCCTGGTGGGTGTGCTGGTGGAAGTATTTATCTGTGGTTGGGGAACAGGTGATTGTACGTGTGATGCCAGCACAGTTCTTCAACTGCAACCACCTGATTGCAAAGTGCTGGACTGCACGGTCATCCCATGGGTGCCCCACGGAACTGCTCAATGAGCCGACTGTGAAGTAGTTAAGTTTCAATACTGCGGTTATCAGAAGTGGGATATGCTTCAGGTGGATTCCAAGCTTGTTGCCTGAAGATGTTTCCTAGTGGTAAAAGTCTTGTCTCTGTACCATCTGGCCAAAACGCTGTACGCAGACAAAAAACTGTCTTTTTCGACCGACGTGAAGAATCCAGCCAGATCCTGGTTGAAAAGACTGTACTCTGTATCGTCATGTGTCCTATCGCGTTCCTGCAGGAAGGCGGCTGTCTGTGTAAGTTGTGTGATGCCATCCCCTTGCTGGAAGGAGTCTGGGCATCCCTGTTTAATCATAAGTTGTAGCACGTCTGCGAGTGTTTCCCAGAGTTTTCTGCCCATAAAGTCAAGGAATGCCACGATCGGCCTTCCGTTTCCGAATTTCTTCTTCCCTTTTGGTAGGATATATGTTCGAGGTATGCGAGCCCACTGTTTGAACGCCCATGCGTAGTCGGGTAGCATGGCGGTAATACTGGTGAAGACATCCAAATGGTGTGTCAATGGTGGTTGAAATGGCTTGTTGGTATAGTGTGGGACAGTACCACATTAATCTGTTTGGGAAGTGATCTTCACAGTGTATATTCTGGGGGTAGCGGTTGCTGCACGTGTTTGACCAGCTGAATGTTGAGATGTTGGTGGCTGCATGCTCGGTGTTGTTTGATTTGTTGATCCACGAACTTGCCATGATCTGATGGATCTTGTTAGTTGTGCCGGCAACTGGAGGTCCTTGGACAATGTGTTGCTTTTGCCTGAATAAGCCAAAAATGTATGTTGGGGCGGCAGTTCCGCCAACTGTATGGCGATGTGGTTGTTGTAAATGTGGTCTGTTGGTACAGTGGGGCGAAGGTGTAAGCACGTACACGTGGCTTCTTTGTGCGGTTGCCATGTGGTCATGCATGGGCATGACGCCAAGTGTGAATGATTTGTTGTAGCGGGGGGTGCTTTTTGTAAACTGTTTTGGTACTGGGGATGTGTAGAGGTGGTAAGGTTTGGTGTCCGCAATGCGGGTGCGGAGGAACTGGTGAAGGTCGTTGTTGAAAGATGAGTGCAGGAGGGGCTGGATGTAGATTGGTTTTGTGGGTGGCGGTGTTGTGAGTCGTCGTCTTCGAAACACCGTCTGTAATGCTTTCTGCGCTTGTCTGCGGTCTCTCCTTGGAAGGTTGTTGGAGAGTTTATACATTGCATAGATGGTGGATGTGGGTGTGGTTGACTGTAAGAGCTGACGAATTCTGTCAAAACGAATGCGCGTGTTTGCGTGTAAATATGAAACCGTGAGCCAGGCTTGTTTGCGATCACGGAAAAGTGGCGTGTCTGAGAAGTTGCGTAGCGTGTGCTGCATCTTACCTCGGCGAAGTTTTGCCCAGAGTGCACCTGTTCCGTTGTGCTTGTTCTGGCTTTTGAGAAGCCGGAGAATGCCCCTTTCTGTGCGAGGTAATGTACGGAAAATTGAGCTTTGCTTGATGATGTTGAATCATCGTGTTTCAGTTGCTTCTAGTTCCTGAATTGGAACAGTTGTTTGCAGAACAATGGGTGTATATTGGAGGTAGCACTTGTGCTTGTGCCACCAACATAGTTCAGCTTGAACTATCTTGTGTTGCTGAATTTTCTTGAATTTTCGGTTGCGAGTGCTCTCGCGTTTTGTCATGGTGGTGCTGGTGCATCCAATGTATCGCAGGTGTTGGCTGGTGGATACTCTATTTTCCTAGGGCCAAAGCAACAACCCCAAATTTCAGTGCATGTCGGCTTCACATCTGTGATCTTCACTCTGGAGGGTCGAAAACAACAGGCCACCAGAGAGCTCGCCGACCGAGCCAGCGGCTGGAGTCGGCAGCTCGGGGGATCGATCTCGAGCGCCTTAAGGCCAGGCTTGAGCCCTTCTCCGCCCTTCCGACCGCCCTCGCAGAAAGGGCCCCAGGCGCGAATGGATCCAAGAAAGTCCGCCTTGGAAAAGGCGCAAGAAGGAACGCGCCTCGGCGCCTCCGCGTTTTGTTTACCGCGACGTGTCGCGGGGACTTCGGGGCCCTGGCCCCGGCTCGAGCGAGCAGCGGAAGGCTAAGGAGTCCTCACAAACTCGGGGACTGGGCGCGAGTCGCAGAGCGATGCGCGGTTCGCTTCCGCCCCCCGCGCGGCGCTCAGCTCCGAGCCCAGCTTCTTCATCCCGTCGCCGTCTCTCTCGCCACATCGCCAAGACGACCCGGGCAACGGCCGACTTGAGCAAGGGCGCCGTGACTTGAGCCGAGCTGGTGAGGTCTCTGAGACTTTTGAGCGTCGCGCCTGTGCCTTTCCTAGCCTTGCGGATCTCTTCTTGCCTCTTGCTCTGACAACCGTTCCGAGTAGGTCGTTGCCTAAGAGAGCACTAATGTTGTGAGACACTCCCATGCGGGAGAGAGAAGGGGATCTATTCGGCTGCCTGAATTCAAAAGAGTCTCAAGCGAGTCCAAAGCGTCTAAATTTCCGGCTTCTGAATGAGATCCCTTTCTTGAAGCTCCGAAAGCGCGCACGTCCGCTCAGAAGCGTGGGACCCTTCAGGTCGCCTCGAGGGACCTGAGCTCGGCCGAGAGCTCGGGACTCCGGACTCCGGGGGCACTCGCGTCTCCGAGTCTCGAGCGGCTTCTCTTCACCAATCCACCTCACGAGAAAAACTGCTTACGTAAATCTACTTGCTCAAAACAGGCCTCACCTTGTTCGTTTTCCGTCCATCCATTCGCCATTGCGCTTCTCCTGCTTCGGCGCGGAGGACCTCACGGAGTGCGAAGCGATGCACAAAGACAGCCTCGGAGATCCTCTCGGTGTGTTGCCACCCAATGCCGTGTTGCTTCCCATTCCGCCACTGACCGTCGTACCTCTGCTCTGCATTGCTCTGCTCTCCAAGGCTAAGTGCTTTGCTCTGGCCGTGGGCCGGGCTCTCTGCCATCAGGCCATTTGAAGATCCCATAGCCATGCTGCGAGAGGTGTGCGGCAGTGCAGTGCGACAGACATGCAGCCATGAGACCTTGATGTCATGAATGTACTCTCCTTCGTAGTGCCGTCCATCCGGCCTCACAGTTTCACACAAAGAGGGCGAGGAACAGCTGTGCAGCGCTGCTGTCAGCCCAAGACCAGCTGAACTTGCCGTTGCCATGCATCCGATTTCCTTGAGCACATGGTGTGATCGCCAAAGCTTGCAGCTGTGGTTTGGAGGCGGTCCTTCCCATTGACCCTCGTACTTCCGCCCATCGCCCCAGGAGTAAATACCAGAGCCGTGGATGTCGTTGTTGAAAAACTGGCGAGGACAGAGGCCCAACAAGGCCTAGACTAAAGGCCCATGGGCCATGCAGTGCCATGCAGCCCCCGCCCGCCCCGGCCCCCGCACCTCACCATCATAGGAAGAGCCATCGGCCCAGGTGAAACTGGGAGGAACAAAAGCTGTAAAAAACACGTGCCGTCTTGGGAGGCTAAGTCCAGAACTACCCTTTGCCATGCTTCTTCCCGGCCTGATACCTCGGCCGGCCACCCGTAACGGCATCATTGCGTTCCTGCGTTTCCTGGGTGCATCGCGTGCCCTCGTAGCGCGCACCTCTGCATTTTCGCGACATGACCGGAAGACAGTCTGCATTCCTCAACACCTGAGGCAAGTGCCATCTACCCAGTGCTCCTCGCTGCGGGAGAATGCGAGACAGGGCATGCGCGATGACTCGGGGCCGCCCGTCCACACCATGCCCATGCTGGCGGTCGTACTCCCACTGCCCCTCGTACTTGGACCTGCAGCGTGAGCATGTGATCTCCCAACCCCCCGGCCTTACCCGCCTTACCCGCCAAGATCATGGCAAGGCAATGCAAGTGCAGTCAAGAAATCATGAAAACGCGGAGTTTCCGCGCGGCCCTGGGTCGGCGGCCCATCTGCATGGCTGTAGGTCCCCTGCCTCGCAGCAACCACGGCCCACCTCGACCGCTTTGCCCGCTGCAAGCCAGGGTTCCAGCCCGTGGGCGGTGTCCCCAAACCACTCCCCTTCGTAAACGTCGCCATCCGCATGAACGAACCTTTTCTGCCCAACAAAGAAGCCGCAAATAGAAACTTGCACTTGGGACCCGCACCGGCCCCAACCGTGTGCCTTGTCGGCCTTCCACTGCCCTCACAGCAAAGCGGCTTTGAGCGGCTTAGGAGTCAAACTCAAAGGCTAAACCCTCCTTCGTAGCGAGCTCCGTCTGGCCACACCTGGCAGCACACCCAAGCGCGCCAAACACCGCGCCGTGCCTCTCACTGGCCTGGACTCCATAGCCTTCTCGCTGCTCTCCCAACCAGCTACCAGTATAGGCGGCGCCATGATCGTACACATGTGTTGGCCTCTGCAGAAGTCTTTTGGGCGTGGCGGCTTCGCACCCCTCCACCAGGGTTCCGGACCGCTCTTCGCCAGCTGGCTTCTCGTAGGGAAATCCCAACGAAAGTGGCATTCCCACATCCTTCACAGCCTCAAACATGGTATGGGCACCTCTCAGAGGTTATGCAGCGGAACTCTAGGCTGGAGGCCGAATCACACTCAGCCACGATCCTACCATCTGCATCCTGGCCTCAGTACGCACTCCCAAAGCCCAGAACCTCGCTTCTGAAGGTTCCGCTAAGCATGTGACAGCAGCCAGTATTGCCTCGACGCAACAAGGGTCACAGGACGGTCACACACGACAGCACCCAGGCAAGTTGCATGATGCTCCCATGGCGCGGCTTGGGCGGGCCCCGGCGCTCGCAGCGCTGTGAGCCGCAAGCGGCCGCAAGCGGTTGCGCGGCGCGGCTTCCGCCCTAAACCCTTCGCCTGAAGCACAAAGGACCGCAAAGCGCTGTGCGTGTACAAGTACTGGGAAGAGCATGCGAGGCCTTTTTGCGTTCTTCCTCCACAACATCCCAGGTTGCAAGCGTAGTTCTATGTACACTCGTCTCAGCAGGCAGGCAGGCAGGCAGGCAGGACCATGCTGGGCTCAGCAGAATTTCCAACGATTTCCACAGGTCAAACCTCGAAAGGCGAGCAAGAACATGTCAAATGCTGCAGAGCAATTCGCCGCTGGAATGGACTCTTCACTGACTTGGCGCAGCACACGTGACAAAGGTTGTCATGGGCTCATCGGATGACCTAAGCGAAGAATCAAAGCACACAAAAAGAGCTGCTTGCTGCAGCCAAGGCAAGCATTGGGCCTCGTCTGCATTTGGAAGTAAGTGGTCTTGTTGCCCTGCAGGGGTTGCATCATCGACATCAGCTCATCTAGCTGCCGAGAATCCTTGGAACAGAACACAGCAGGAACCATCTTGGTCCCCAGTCTAGTGGCATAGCCTCAGGGCCGGGGCGGCCTGCCCCTCTCACCAACGACCCTCGACAAGACCTGTATCCCGAATGAATCATTTCACGTGACAAATGGGTGACTCAATGATGCATTGGAGCGGGCCGTCGCCCGACATCGGGGGCAGGCCTTGCATTTGCCACAGGTGAACATTCCGGTGGTCAGCTGCCTGAGCGCAAACACACACTGTACCGAAACCTCAGTCCGAGAGAGAAGTATTCAACAGATGATGCATTCCGCACAATGCAATACAGGTCACTGCCCGTTCTTCAACGCCCAACCCTGGTCCAGCGCTTCCATAGCATACTGCCTGTGGGAAATGATGCCGTTTCCAAAGCCAAGAAGAGAAGAAGCACATGCGGCAGATGAGTGCTTTTCGCCTCTGCTTGGCTCGCTCAGCATTTTTTTCGTCGCTGGCCTGAGGCTCACCGACTCACCCCGCTGTAACACTCGCTACGACTCGGATTCGCGGATTCGCGCCGCCCCAAAAAATGGGCTGGGCTGCCCTGCCATGTCCTCCGCCGTCAGCTTGGGCAGCTGGTCCGGTTGGAAGAAGCCAACGACAACTTTGAACCTCTCGTCGCAGCGAACGTACGAGTAACAGAGCGGTGCTCCTACACCGCCATGTGCCTGAAGGTGGCGTTCTTGGTGTCCTTGAGATTGAAGAGTATGGACCTCGGTGTGATAAAGCGGTGCGGACCGCTGCGGACCGCGGACCGCTGGCCGCTGGAGCGGTTTTTGCACTTAGCCTCCGGCCGGGCCTGGTTCATGTAGGCCTCAGGGCATCAGGTGGCATGGCATCAGGACTCGACCCCGATTCGGGCATGCTCGGTTCCGGACATCTTTCTTGTTCGGCCAGACCTTGTGGAGCTCCTGTCCGTCCGAGCCGTCCGAGCCGTCCGAGCGGGGGAGCACCCGAGCAACGCCCCATATCCCGGAGTTCGAAGACCCTCACCTCCTCGATCTCTTCTGCGAGCTTGATCGGGTCCTAGAGTCACTCGGCGAAGTTATTTCCCCCCGCAGTTACCCGCAGCTACGGAGCTCTCTCGCAGCTCCCGCATCGTCGAAGTCTTTTGGGACTCGCCTTGGAGCAGAGGGCAGGAGAGTTGGGCTCAAACACTCGAGGCTCTCCCTCTCCGGCGCCGGGTCCAAGACCGCCCTTGGCTTCGATCTCTTCCTGCTTGCCCAAAGCATCGATCAGCTTCGCCCGGACCTGCGGGCGGGATACAGCCTGCGGGCAGAGGGCTATGGCCACGGCCACGGCCACGGCGAAGCCTTTTCCCGGTAGGCATCGTCTTTCTTGTCTGCCACCTAGCATGTTCAAGGAAAAAAGGCATCCGACGCCGTTAAGATGCTGCCTGGGAAGATGAAGACAATGTCGAGCTTGCCTCTGGCACACTTGAATGCGTCACCGGTTCACACTAAAAGTGCTGAGTGTGATACCCTGTCGAGGCGGCTTGCCTGCACATGGTGGGCCGGAAAGGGCGCACGAAACATGCCAAACCCCGTGGCAAGTATCCTCCGGTGGACAGGCTGGAGATGGTCCCGGCGGTCCTGGTCCTTGAAAAGACAGGGACAGATCCGTTGGAGCTCGGGAGCCATGCCTGGGCCCCGGCCTGCGTTTTCACCGTCCCCCAGCTCTTGTGAAAGTGCCTGCGGAGCCTGCGCTTGGGCTTGCGGAGCGCCACCCACGAGCGACGTGCGTGTCTCGCCTCCGAGACATCGGAGCTCAAGCGCCGCTTCAGGAGCCTCAGCTGCAGGGACCGCCGCGAGAATGCGCACGAGACAAAGGAGGAATCCTCCATGCTCAGAGACCAGCAGCTCGTCTCCGATGCCCGTCGTTGACTTCCGCTTCTTGTATTCGTTTCTGCAAGGAGACGGCACTTGTCCCTTCCCAGGTGCTGTCCGCCAGCCGAGTCCCAGCCTCCAGAGGGCCTCGAGGGTTCGAGCCCTCTTTCGGATCTCAGGATCCACAGCATCCCGCCCCACATCGTGGACAGCTCGGCCTGTCTGTCACATGCTTTTGGCCCCAAAAAACTTAATAGTGGAGCTTTACGGGACATCACGAGCCGCGCAGCCGAAAACTCACACTGACGTCTGCGTGCCGCGCCCACCATTGTTTCACCCAGGATTCTTGTCGACAAACCTGAGATCGATGCGGTGGCTAAATCACTGCGGGACTTTGCATGAATGGCACTTGCGCATGGCATGAACTCTATGCGGACAAGCACAAAAAAGGCAAGGAGCTTCCGAGCTTTTGGAGCTGGTCCAATGCGGATATTACCTGGGAAACGAAACTGAGAGCCTGCCTGCCCCCCTAGGTCCAGCAAACTTCCAGGTTCCGCTCCGTCTCTTTCGATGCACTTCCATCCAGCAAAAGTCCCTGACATTCATGAAAATCGGTGTGGCCCACTGACTCAAAGGACCACACCTTCAAGCGTTGAACTTCTTCCAACACTTTTGCCTCCGGTGGACCACGGCCATACACCAGCACATGCTTTACGAAATGTGCAGCGGCGAGCCTTCGAATCATCCATGGCTGCACGGCATGAACTTTGCTGGTTGCATGTATTTGTTGGCTGTCTTGCATCGCTGTACAGGTCTTGTGCGCCCTTCGTGCCGCAACAACCTATAACATGCGCAAAAGCACCATTCAACAGTCAGCACTGCGACCCACCGCGTTCCAGGTGCCATAGGCTTTGCACTTTCTTCGCGGATTACACCCGACATGAACAAGCTTGAACACAAAAATGCACATGTCGAATCCTATAATCACGTCATGTACATGCTAAACAGATTCCAAAGAGCCGAATGCTGGAGAAACCACAGACACCTTTCAACGGATAGAAATTAAGCTTTTCGTGAGAGCTCAAGAGATCAGTGTCACCAGTAGGGGTTTTGGATTTCGTCTCTGTTTTGACAGTTTGGATACGGAAGAATTGGGGAGAGGGTTGACAATTCTAAAGCCGCCTTAGAGGATGGTGCGCCTGGCGATGGGGGTAGCCGTCTCCAACATGTTCGTTTGAACACTGAACATAGCAAGGCCTTTTGGTCACACTTTGTTGAGCATTGCGAGGCTTTCTCAGGGGTTTAGGATGTGACTGTACGTAGCCGTGGGGCCATGTGCTGTTGTTTTGCGCATGTTGTAAACTTCTAACTCGTTCTGCGAGGCACGACAAAAAAGGAGTGCTTACAATTGCTTTTGCAACTCTGGGCATTTTGTGCGTTCACAATTGGGAGCTGTTCTGGGAAGCAGTGCGCTAGGGCATTGCTGCGCCCGTGGCCTAGCTGGCGCGGTTGGTCCGCAACTTGGCGCCTCACGTGGCTTGGGTAGGCGCACACCTTGCCACCAGGCCGTGGTTCTTGGTGAATGCGGTCTTGCGTTCAGCCCGGCTTTCCCACCATGAGCGTGAAAATTGCTGGGCAGCCCGGGTGACGCTCCTCAGACGCATCGAACTCGAGCGCTGGGCTATTCCTTCGGCGCTTTATCAAGCTGTCGACGGGACTGGAGTGACAACCGGTGGCACCTGGACTTGGTCCGCCACCCCCGACCTGGGCGGATTGGAGTGCCGATGGGCCGATTGGGGTGCCGACCTCCTTTCGCTCTCCACGGCGACTGAGCACAGTTTTGGCCCTGTGGCGGAACATTTCCACAGGCTGAAAGACCGTTGGTCGCGCCTATTGCAAGAAAATGAATTCGAGTGAAACTAGTCATCAGGGCTGCTGATGCCAGCACTGGTTTGCACAAAGCCCACCCAAAACAGCCAAGTCGGTAAAGGCTCGAGAGAAGCCAGCGCTCTGCAGCAAAACCCTGGAAGAAAGCGCCTGCTGTACCATAAGACCGACAACATCGCATGCAGCCTCAAGGTATGCGGCCTGGCGCTTGGCGCCCGCGAGGGGAACGCCTCCGATGAACGGAAATCCAAAGTCCGGGCAAGGAGGGTCATCAAGGTCGAAACACATTGTATGACCCGACAGGACGAAGGACAGGCCGGAATCCATGGCCGGGTTGCCCTTTGGACGGCAAAATGACTCCCCAATGAGATAGGGATCAAGCAGGAGCATGATGTCCTCGGCGATGTCACCGGCCACATCGGGCGCCGAACTGCTCTGCCCCCACAGCCGTACTGTTTCACAGAGAACGCGTAGGGGCTCAACAAACTCTCCAACAAGCTCCCACACACTTTCCGGTGTGGGGTCGGATAAGCCATCGAGAGCCCACGGTTGTAAACAGCAGGATCAATTTCTTGGTGGCATTCTGCAAGAACTCCCTCAAGGGTCGGGGGCGGGAGGCAGCTGTGGACAGAAGGGATTCCGACACCTTCGGCAAGCTGAAAGAACCACCTGGTTCTACAAGAGGAGGAGTGAAGCAGGTGCCTTCGTAGCCGTGCCGGGCGGGCAAACACTTTGCCACATGACCTACACAAGGTTTCACTGCCGCTGCCGGCTGGGATGCTCGCCGCAATCCTGTAGCCGTGGAGCTTTGAAGCGTGACAGGTCCACGCAGCACGCGACACAAATGCCTTCTTGCACAAGGTCACTTCCCGAGCTTTCCCCACCGATCGGCTGGCTCACACTCTGCAATAACAGAGAAGGTAAAGCCTACCTCAGGTAGCACCCTTCCGCGTTAGGAGCGCATCTCTGTTGCAATGGAGTGTAGCCTGCTCGGGCTCCTGACTGGCAGACCCACTGTTGCTGCTGCACATGGTAAGAACGCAGAAAGTTTCAACTTGATTGTTTGAAACGAATACGTGTTCAAAACAAGCAGTAACTGTCTACAGTTACAGTTTGGAGTTACCCAACTGCATCGCTG
>CAJNDV010017402.1:7759-17759 GCA_905221635.1 Symbiodinium sp. CCMP2456 | reverse complement strand
CATATACACATACACATACCCATAAACATAGTCGTATACATACACTGTATTATACATACACATATACATATACAATATGGATAACAGGCAGGGACAAGGTCCGAGATCATGGATGACAGAAAATGAGAAATAGGGAAAACATCGTACATTGTTGTAACAAACAAAATCTTACATAGTATATGGAAAAAGGTGCGCAGCATCAGCATAGTTTGAGATAGTACATATAATATACAGCACATTATATGTCTATATATACACATATGCATTATAAAAATTGCAAACATGTGACACAAACCATAGTGCATAATTGATAGAAAGAGCACGACATACAAAACACATCATATACCATATATCCCATATCATATCAAACAATTGCCGTATAACACACGCTACATAATACCATGTCACTCTACATGATGTATGACATTTGCTACATAACCAAACAAACACATATAATGCCACAGATAGGTAGAATCGAGACTATACACTGCAGAACATACAGTATATATTTCTAAATGTTATTGGGGCCCATATCTGATGTAAGTGTATGGGCAGTTCTCTAAATTAGGGTGCCTTTTAGGGTCCTTTCTTTATAAGAGTGCCGTACTACACTGGGGACCTAACAAGAGACCCTAATATAGAGGACTACCCATATGGTATGTGTGAATTCCCATGTGGTGTACAGGAAACATAGCAATACAACCTAGCATAAAAATATAGCACGTGCTAGATGATATGTCATGTGTGATATGTATTGTGTGATAACTTAAAAATACCAGATGACAACTGCCAGATAATAGATAATTAAGTGGTATACTGTATAGAATATCTACTATAGCAAAATCATCGGATATAGATACTGTATAATGTATGCACTAAACATTTAAGCTATTACATTTATATATATATATACATACATATAGCTCATAGAGGCGCCTTAATAATTGGACGAGGGTTTCGGTGGATGCAGCATAACTATGATCAGGAACCCTTGAGGAATAATATTTGAAAGCATCTTTGTTAAACTCTTCAGACACTGCAATGTTCGCACATGGCGTCTGAGGTCCGCACTTGTCAATGTCCGGGCTCGCAGTGGCATAGTGCTTGCCTTGCTGACTTCTGAACGCGCTAAAACCCGAGAGCTAAACCCGAAACTTTGGGCCTCCGTATTGCGAATCATCTAGAAACCCGAAAAACTACGGTCCCCGAAAAGTCAACCAGGGTTTGGCGCTTAGTGCAGGCTTAGGGTATACAGGGTGCACAGAGTTTTCAGGGTATATAGAGCATATAAGATTACCAAAATTCAGCCAAGTGACCTTGTCCGATTCTTAGGGTGTCCTGGATCCCTTCGAAAACGCTGCCGGGCAGGTGGCCGGATCCCTCGTAGTAGCGCCCGCTGTACTTTTGCATCCTCGGTGGAAATGACTCTGCCCTAAGCCCGGAATAACGAACATAATCCGCTCTTCAGCTCCAGGATTTCACCCGAAACTCTCCACCCAACGAGCCATGAAGCCTCTTCTGGCAGTCTGCTAGGGTTTAGGGTGAGTCTTTCTTGAACGCACGCGTCTGCGTTTGGAGATTTGGACCAGCCTAGACTGTCGGACTCGCACCAGGGCCCTTTAACAACTAAACCTGAAGCACCAAGCCAACGGAGTGCTGCAGGGTGATACAAAAGCCTGAAGAATTGAAACAGTTGGTTTAGGGTATGTTGTACTGTCACTACGTGGTGGCTAGAAAGGGGTTTTAGCACCAATGAAGCTTACGTGTGTAGCTGTTTTAAGCAGTAAGTGCTGCGTAGGACTGTTCGCCAACATTGCACATCCCTCATGAACCACTCTCTCCTCTGTAAGCAACACAAGCGCGAAAGAATGGAACTAGAGTTGCCTCCACATCCTCAGTAAAACCATAGAAGGCGATCTTCGGATTCGGTATTGAAGCGTTGTAGGAGCTTGCGGCTACTGCTGTAACAATAGGTACAGGAGGTTTCTCATATTCCTCCTAATGAAAAAGGAGCGCACCTAAACCTTAAATCCCTAAACCCTACACCCCCAACCCTAAACCGTACACTTTCTGACGTTTGAACAGCCCTCCTGGTCTAGTGATTCAGTGACATGTTTTAGGGTTTAGAGCTTAGGGCCTAAAGGTTCGGGTTTGGGGCTGCCACAAGGTCTTTCTTGTCTCTTGTGTCGAAAACCGAACGGTATAGACTGCCAGGATTGAAATCCAATCAAACCCTGTTTTGCAACCAGGTGCATTTTGCAAAAGCACTTCCTGACATGCTTATGTTTCGTTATCAATATACGTCAATATACCACGTCCCAAAACCCTATTCTTGCTATTCAGGCGCCCGTATTAAATGCAAATGAAGCGGAGGATTGGAGCTGAATTGTGGATCGTTATGGGATCATCGCACCTTGCTAGTAACAGCTAGTAGTCTTGTTCCGATTATCACGATCATGACGTGATTCTTGCTGTCGTTCTGATCAGCATGAGCTTGATCATGTTCTTGCTATTGCTTAGCTCACCTCTAAGCCCTAAGCTTGAAGCCCTGAAACCCACAAACCACAAGCTGCAAGATGAACGCCCCAAACCACAGAAATCTTAAATCCTATACAATAGCAGAAGAAAGCATACCTTGCTGCAAAAGCTCAAGAACCCCAACATAAACCTGAACGGTGGGACCATCGTGAACTCATTCTAAAGCCCTAATTTCTGAAAACAACACTTCAACGCGTGCTTTCAAAGTAGCGGGGAGCCAACTTGCTGCGACAAGCCGAAGTCTGCTAGAACGACACCGGTAGGGCAGCCGTTGTGATCCACGTCTGTTGCAGGGTCTTAGGCGCTGCATGGGTTGCACCAGGATTCTTTTTCGGGTTGTCTGTGCAATATTTAAGTTTTTGTTTGACTGCTCTTTGCGTCTGCCGAAGCCTCCAAAACCAGAAGACTTCGAGCACCAGGGTTCGTCGAGCGCAACGGCCACTGAGATGGTGGAGGTGCAGTGCGAGGCCGCGCCAGAGACGGAAGCCCCCGGGGCAAATGAGGATAGCCTTGAAACTGCGACGGCACATGCACTCTGGTTGAACATGGAGGTTCGCCCTGGCTCGAGAGAGGTGAACGTCGGCGGGGGCGGCACACCAAGGGCACTCCCAAGGGACATTCTCTACAACGCGGCCGAACTCCTGGCGTAGCAGAACACCGACGAACTGAAGGTGACGGCTCATGGTGATCAGCGAGGAGGAATGCGGTAAAGAAGTCCGCCATGATGCAAATCAGCATGGAAGGCCTTTTCAACGCCCCTCCGGAAGCAGACCCACCGTGGGAAACGGCCAAGGAGCAGAGGCGATATGGTTGGCCAAGTGGGCGAACCGCCTCCTACCACCACGACCGAGTGGAGTGTCCCTACTACGTCCAGGAGAATGCAACCAGCAGCAAGGGACAACTGCTCCGGGCAAGTGCATACAGAGCAGACCGCCATTGAAGCAATCCTGGGAGCAGAAGGCAAGACAGCGTGAACAAGATAACCAATGTGGGGAAGGGCACCAACTGCTACTTGCTCCTGAAGCAAGAAAACGGCATCTTCCTCCACGGATGTTCCGCAGAACGCAGCACAGCGGCAGGACAGGCAAGCCCTCCTAGCAAACCCCGGCAAACCTACAGGACCGCCCCGGAAATGCCTCAAGGTTGGTGTAAACGTCAACACCAACAAGAAGTCGAAGCACGCGGAGATTGAACTCGACGAGACGGGACAGGACAGCTTGCAGCGGAGCGCGAAAAGGGATACCGGGGCATACCGGGGCGCCACGCTATTTGCGAGACGGCCAACGTCTTGGCGAGCAGGAGGCGATGCAGGTGTTGCGCGAGGAAGAAGAAAGGATTGCAAGGGCTGTGGTGAAGTGCAACCTGTGCCGAGTGACAAGCCGGTGTTTAGAAAGAGAGGCCAGCACAAGCGAGAGCCATTCTGGCTGTGTGTTAAACCATGTCCTGCATGTCTGCCCAGGGAAGGTATGAAGCGGTCCTAGTAGGTGGCCTGCTTGGTGCTGTAAAGTTCAGAAAAAGGGCAGACATGCCTAGGGGCTTCACGAGGCTTTGGATGGACCATAAAATGTGAATGTGGAAGTACTGCTTACTGGTCCACGTAGCCTTGTCAGCTTTTGCTCCGGTTGTGTAACCGGGCCAGGTGTAGGATTCGGCACAGGGGAAGCAGAAGCCTGAGCCAATGGCTCCCTCACCGGTGGGGTCTGGACCTCATCGTCACGCTGTGGATCCATTGCTGCTGAGACACCGGCATCGAAGCGGGAGGTAACAGGGCTCATTCGTTGGTTGCACGGTCGGAGTTCGCAGAGTCTCCGTGGTTGTGCTGGCTGATCCCTCTTTGGGCTGCCAGGTCTGTTCGGTGACGCTCCGGCTATGCGTGATCCAGCCCTTCACGGTTCCCGGTCATGTAGTAATTAAAATAATCTGCTCCGGCTGGCCAAAGCAGGGGCAACATGGACGCAGGGCTTGCATGCTGGGATGCCCACTCAACTTGGGCTACACTGTGCTAGGCTGCTAGACCCGGCTGCGAAATGCGTAGGGAATGCAGTGCCTCAAAACCAGGTACGGGATTACAAGATCCTGACCCGTAGATGCAGAAAGGTGACGAGCCTGCTCAAGTATCTGTTGGGCTCCCGGACATGTCTGCTTTTTGTTGTTTCAGCACTGATGCGCTGTCTGCCGTGGGATTTCTGTCTGTAACAGGATAACTGAAGTCTTCAAAAATGCCTTGCCATACTTCAACCCTTGGACCTGGTGGAGCGGTGCACCGGTTCTCCAATTGGGCCCATCACAGGGAACGGCTGCACTGCTGTCTGACTCCTTAGTCAGCAGCACCCAGGTCAGCACTTAAGGAGTACAGGTACGCTCGGAAGTCAAAGGCCTCATAGGCCTGTGCGGCAAACACCTCGGGATAGGCGGGCCGGTACAGCCCCAGCAGTGGTGCCGTGACGTCTGCAGTAGTGCCAAGCCGAAGTCTGTTAGCCTTTCACGGCCTTGTGAGAAGACAAGGTTTAAGACTTAGGGTGCAGGTTTTAGGTTTTGGGGTTTAGGGCTTGGGGCTGAGGAATTAATAAGGAGCCTCAACATGAGGATGGAGCTTACATTGTAGCATGTATTTGGTTCAGGAACCCCAAGGAATAGCAGTGAGAAGTAATTATTTCGGCTTCCATAGTAAACTCTAAAACCCTGAACCCTAGACCCTAAAAGCCTAAACCCTCAACCCCGAAATCCTAAAAACCCTGAACCCTACTTCCCTCAGAAGCCAGGGAAATGGAAGGCTAAACTGTTTCAGATTACTACCAATTATAAGAACCCAAAAACCCTAAACCCTAAACCCTAAACCCTAAACCCTAAACCCAAAGAACTTAAAGGTCGGGTTTGGAGAACTAAGGAACCCCAAGGCTTGAGAAGCTGGTTTAGGGTTTTGGGTTTTGGGTTTTGGGTTTAGGGTTTTGGGTTTAGGGTTTAGGGTTTAGGGTTTAGGGTTTAGGGTTTAGGGTTGATGTATTGGGTCGCGCCCTTGTAGAAAACGTTGTCGCCCTTGAGGTCACCGTGGATGTATCCCGCCTCCGAGAGCTTTTTGGGTTTAGGGGTGTAGGGTTTTGCGGTTTAGGGTTTAGGGTTTAGGGTTTAGGGTTTAGGGTTTAGGGTTTAGGGTTTAGGGTTTAGGGTTTAGGGTTTAGGAAGTTTGGGGTTTAGGTTTTAGTGTTCACTGTTGGGTTGAAGGTTTGGGGCTTTTCTGGTTCCGGGTTTGGGCTCCTGCCTCTAATCCGAACGGGAGCTTCATGAAAAAAGGGACTGCAGGTTAAACTCGAAAGGATAGGATCCACAGTCGAAGAAACCCAAAGCAAAACACCGTTAATTGAAAAAAAAACACCCCAAACCCGAACACATCGAAGTACACGCCTGCAAACCCCCTCGTGTGGGTAGTCCTCTAAATCATTAAGGTCCCTTTTTGGTCCCCAGAATAGCATTTAACCCCTATACAAAGGACCCTGAAAAAACCCCTATTGTAGAGAACTACCCATGCATCAAAAGTGCCTTGCAGAAACCGCTAAGCTCGTAGCCGCCCTCAATACAAGCGCCTAAATAACTCGGCTCCTGAAAGGGTTCTAGAATGGCTACGAAAAGGGTTTAGGGTTTAGGGGCCTTCATAATTAGAATATGGTTTTGGGGCCCTTTATACTATAATGATAATACGGAGCGCCCAAAATAGTAGTGGTGATTATTTAAGCTCCTATATTACCAGGTCTTTTGGTTTATTGTTCCGGAGCCTCGATCCGTTCCTCCCGACTTCGAGGATTAGGGATTACGGTAGAAGCCGAAACCCTAAACCCTAAACCCTAAAAAATGATTACCAAGATCATTCTTTCGAGCTCATTATTATACTTCTAATATCACATACCCCCTAAATTCAGTTAGGGTCTATTACTTCCGCCCCAAGCCTCTGAGGCCCCTTCATCAAGGAAAGAAGGGTTTAGGTTTAGGTTTAGGGCTTGAGGTTTATGGTTTAGGGTTTACGGAAAGACACCTTGAATCAGATCCAGGGGCCCCCTCTATCTTTGGAGGTGTAACTTAGGGCTTAGGGTTTAGGGCTTTTAGGGTTTAGGGTTTAGGGTTTAGGGTTTAGGGTTTGGGGTTTAGGGCTTATAGGGTTTAGGGTTTAGGGTTTAGAGCTTATAGTAACTGAGGGATATACCTTCAGGACATGAGTCACTTGATGTTTCACCTGCACCAAAGAATGCTCCCTGAGAAGTACCTACGAGTTTCCATGTACAGAACTATCCCCTAGACCCTAAAACCCCAAAACCGTAAAACCCTAAACCCTAAACCTCAAAACCCCAAACCCTAAGCCCGAAACCCCAAAACTTCATCAAGGTGCACTTTCCTCCATGAAAAGGAAAGGTTTTTTCTTCAATTTAAAAGATCTTTTTGGTCTCGGACTTTCCGTGCTCGGAGAGTAGAGGGTTGAGTGTGCGTAGGGTTCTGGTGTAGGGTTGTGGGCTTAGGGTTTAGGTTTTATGGTGGTTTAGGCTTCAGGGTTTTGGGCTTTGGGTGGGTGTCTGAAGAATTTTGATGAGGGTTTCGCGGGGTTTCAAGTGGGTCTTGATGGGGTGTTGGCTGGTCTAGTTGGTCTTCTATAGGCTTGGATAGCACGCGCTTAAATTTGGGGGCCGTGATGATTCGACTGAGGCTTTCGGGTGCATAAGTATGTGGACATAAGGAATATGAGGGGAATGAATACTGATTCTTCAAACTTTTGTATTTGGGTTGCGTTTTCAATTAAGTTTTTTTGGCTTTGGAGCTCGTGTTCGGGGTCCAAGGTTCCGGGCTACAGGGCTTGGGAGTTTAAGCGATTCACGCTTCAGGCTTCTCGTGTATAGCTCGCGCAGCTTAAGGCTGTAAGGCCTCAGAATTGGATGCCTCATGGTACCCTCAATGGAGGCACAATAGTGGGTATGCAGCCTGCCAGAGAAAGAACCTTACAAACCCAACAACGACCGTATCAACCCTAGCGAACCCTACAAAAACCTATGAATACAACACCCTATGAAACCCTGTAAACCCTGTTCTAATCTTGACTTCTATTCACCCACTTCGTTCGGGGTTCGGCTGGGGCGCCCTGGCGGCACACTTTTTTGTTAGCCATGTTCTAGATTTATGCGTTTCTACTGTCAGTTACTGATGTGTGACCCATTCGAAGCCAGTCTAGATCAATCCCCTTGTATATAGGGGCTGTAGTGGTTAGAATATGGCTTCGGGAATGTACAGAAAGAATCATACCCGCCTAAAAACAAGTCATCCTAAATTGTCCGCCTCTACACTACTGTTCTAAACCTTCCACCGCAAGCCTTATGCAGGCATAACATCCCGTCGATCAGCTCACGGACGACGTTGACAGCGCACTTCCGCCTGGGCTTCGAGACATATAGCTATAGGGTTCAAACATCAGGGCTAAGGAATCCCTAAACCCTAAACCCTAAACCCCTAAGCCCCCAAATCTTACGGTCTGATTGTTCGGGCTTGGGGTTTAGGCTGTAGGGTCGGCCTGTGTCGGCTTGGGGCTTGGGATCTGGATTTTGTAGGACTGAAGCTCTGGATTGAATTCAGGTGCTAAGGATTTCGGGCCTGCAGCCTGGGATTTAGGGTTTAGGGTTTAGGGTTTGGGGTTTAGGGTTTAGGGCTTAGGGTTTAGGGGACCTCTCCAAATCCTCCAAGGTTATGAGTCCGAATCCTAAGCCTTCCACCCCCAAACAACGTCCCTTTCCAGCCGTGCGAGAGCTTGTGGCAGCTGCTGAAGACACGGCGCCCAGAATTGTGCAGTTTTTCGCTTTTGTCTTAGGACCTCCGTCAGAGGAAGTATTTTTCCGATGGTCCCTAAAACCCTGAACCCTAAACCCTAAACCCCTAAAGCCTAAATCCCTAAAGCCTAAACCCTAAACCCTAAACCCCTAAACCCTAAACCCTAAACCCTAAACCCTAAACCCTGAGCCCCAAACTGTTTTTTAGCGTTTAGGTTACACGCTTCCGGTTCAGAGTATAGAACTACTGGTTCTGAGGGTTTGGGCTTCAGGCTTGGAGGTTTACAGTTAGCGACCCAGCAACATTTTGGGCACGTTACATTATAGTGTTGCAAGAGCTTGCCTTTATGAGTTACAGGTACCTTAACGAGGGTTCTCCACATATCCTAAGCAGAACCCTGCTTCTAACGTGCTTGCCAAGTCCTCTGATCCTTCAAACCCTAAACCCTCAACCAGCAAGCGTCAGCCACCGCAAGGACAGCCGCTACTAGCCCGCAAAAAAGCCTGGCAAACCTTGGGTTCAGGGTTCGAGAGTTTCGGTCGGGTTTAGGTTTAGGGATAGGCGCTCGTGTCCCTAAACCCTAAACCCTAAACTCCTACACCCTAAACCCCTAAACCTAAACCTTAGGGCTGGTGGTTCGAGGGGCGGTCGGGCATAGGGCTGTCGCCAAAACTGCATCTCAAAACTTGAGGTCTGGAAGCATAGGGTGTGCGGTTTTAGGGTTCAGGGGTTGGGGTTTAGGGCTTTTCGTTTTAGGGTTTAGGGTTTGGGGTTTAGGGTTTAGGACAGGGTTAGGCGCATCAAAGCACCGGGGCGACACAGCTACAAACCTCTAACTTGCCTCTAACCAACCAATTCGGTGGTCTGAACAACATGGATGGAACCAGAGTTATACAGGGATATACTTCCCTATAAAGATATGGAGCGTCGGTACTAATGATTCCGATATCATCATGACGTACTCCAACCGACCCCGTACCCGGGAGCCTGAAACCGTGCATACACGTGGGTAGTTCTACAAAAATTCGGGTCCCATTTAGGGTCCTTTTTACAGGGGTGCCGTACTATATTGGAGACCCAAAAAGGGACCTCAATCAAGGCCTCCTCAAAACATCTATATACACCCAACGAGCCGGTCTAGGGTTGAGCTAAAAATGATTACCAATACTATATGGGGGGCTCCTTCTTGTATTTAGAGCATAATGGACCCCCAAACCCTGAACCCTTAACCCTAAACCCTAAACCAAAAGCCCTAAACCCCTACAGTACGGCATCTGGCTTCACGTTGAGATGAAGCAGGAAAGTGAAAGCACCGAGCGCCCTATATTACAGCTGAAAGCCCGCACCCTAAATCCTAAACCATGCTGAACATAACCCTAAACCCTAAACCCTAAACCCTAAAACCTAAACCCTAAACCCTAAACCCTAAACCCCTGTAAGGCCTAACCCTTACGTGAAGAGCCCAGCTGCTTCGTCGAGCTGTCTTGGTGCCTTTGCCATTTGTGCCTTACAGGGTATACGGTGTTGTTTAAGTGCGCATGCCCCCTAAACCCTAAACCCTAAACCCTAAACCCTCAACCCCAAAACTAGAAGACCGTTGCCCTGTCCCTACCCATGTAAGTCGCACCCTGTGGAATCCCCCTCAAGCTTGATGTAGAAACGC
>CAJNDV010017391.1:51597-64181 GCA_905221635.1 Symbiodinium sp. CCMP2456 | reverse complement strand
GAAGGAAAGAAGGAAGGAAGGAAGGAAGGAAGGTAGGTAGGTAGCTAGGTAGCTAGGTAGCTAGGTAGCTAGGTAGCTAGATAGGTAGGTAGGTAGGTAGGTAGGTAGGTAGGTAGGTAGGTTGGTGGGTAGGTGGGTAGGTAGGTAGGTAGGTAGGTAGGTAGGTAGGTAGGTAGGTAGGAGGGAGGTAGGGAGGTAGGTAGGTAGGTAGGTAGGTAGGTAGGTAGGTAGGTAGGTACACCTACCTACCTACCTACCTACCTACCTACCTACCTACCTACCTCCCACCAACCCACCGACCTCCTACCTACCTACCTACCTACCTACCTACCTGCCTACCTACCTACCTACCTACCTACCTACCTACCTACTTAGGGAGGTAGGTAGGTAGGTAGGTAGGTAGGTAGGTAGGTAGGTAGGTAGGTAGGTAGGTAGGTAGCTAGGTAGGTTAGGTAGGTAGGTTAGGTAGGTTAGGTAGGTTAGGTAGGTTAGGTAGGTTAGGTAGGTTAGGTAGGCAAGGTAGGTTAGGTAGGCAGGTAGGCAGGTAGGCAGGTAGGCAGGTAGGCAGGTAGGCAGGCAGGCAGGCAGATAGGTAGAGGTGGGTAGGTGGGTGGGTAGGTACAGGCAGTGGTGGTAGGCAGGCAGCAGGTAGGCAGCAGGCAGGCTGGTAGGTAGGTAGGCAGGTAGGCAGGCAGGTAGGTAGGCAAGTAAGTATGTTTGCATGTATGTGTCTATCTTTTCATGAAGTCAGGATCTTCGGAACTGCAAAATGCGCTTAGTGGGATTGAGCTTTGGGAGTTTAGGTTTAGGTTTTAGGGTCTAGGGAGTATATCATTCATGTAATTTGTTTTGTCCGCGATGGCGACAAACAGGCGTCCATGGAGATTGGTTGTGGAAGTCTTTGTCTCAGAAGAAAGCCCACAACCCTCAAGCTTTTTCGGACAGTCCCGCGCAAAGCCATCGGGATTCAAGCAGCAAAAGCAATTCTGAGAGGATTGTGCTCACGCAGTGCATGAAGAACATACTTACCTACATGGTTAGAATACCCTGAGCCCGAAACAGCCCTAAACCGAAAGGAAAAAATGGCTTTTCGGTCGGAACGGGGAGAGGGTCAATTTCCAATTCTGGAGCGCCGTAATCTGGTCGTTCGCGGCATGCATGTACCAATGCCCCTCGCCATATCCCCGTGTCTGAGTGACTCCATTTTTGTGCGGGCCAAGGTTCAGGGTTCAGGGATGTGAGGCTGGCTGTTGCAACCGTAAACCGCTTAACCGAGAATCTAAGCCCCCAAAACCCAATTGCCTTACACCCAAGGTCCTCATACAACCCTAAACCCTAAACCCTAAACCCTAAACCCTAAACCCCTAAACCCTACACCCTAAACCCTTGTCGATATCTTCTAGAAGCCCCAGAGGATTCTCCCCCCAAAATCCTGAACCTGAAAACGGCTAGCCATTCGTCCCTAACGTAGGGGCCTGGATAATTGGTAATTCTTTAGGCCCCTACCTAAACCCTAAACCTTAAACCCTAAACGGCCTGTGGATGTGCGGAGACGCAGGCAAAGGGCAGGTCGGAACCAAACTTCGTTCTTTGGAAGGTCTCGGCAGGCAGGGCTTATGGGGTTTAGGGTTTAGGGGTTTAGGGGTTTAGGGTTTAGGGTTAGGGATACACTATGAAGCTTCCATAACATGGGTAGCTATTCGGGTACTTTTTATATAAGGGTGCCGTACTATTTTGGGGAGCTGAAAAGGGACCCTAATTTAGAGAACTACCCACATGTTCTATAAGGACGTGATAAGGTTTCGGAGCAGGGCAATAGTTTCAGTAGGCTTGTGGTGTATGTTGCAGGGTATACTTGTATCTGGAACCCGCGGGAATAGTATTACTACGTAGTTAGCAGGCTTCTTGATTATGGCGGCTGGGGCTTGGGAAGATGAGGGCTAAGGATTTACAGTTACGGCTTAGGGCCCTAAACCCTAAACCCTAAACCCTAAACCCTTAAACCCTAAACCCTAAACCCTAAACCCTAAACCCTAAAACCCTAAATTCATCGTTCAGGGATTCTACCCAAAGCCTCCAACACCCCAATCCTTAAATTCATGACTAAGCAAGGTATAATACTGCTGAAACAAGCGGGCAGCTCAGAGCACATAGGGCTTCGCCGGATGCCTTTGTTAGAGCTGTAAGGTTCTATGCAGGGTGTAGAAAAGGGTCTTTATCAGGTATTATAAAGTATACTGAACTTGGGACCCTTGCAAAAACTATAATTTCAGGTGTTTCTTAGGGATTACTAAGATATAGGGCTGTGTCCATTTTAAAAAAGGTCACACGGAAGTGTTGCCGCCTTGATGAGGTGTCTATGTATTGACTCCGGGTGCAGTGAATGCTGTAGCGACAGAGCAGCGATCTACTGTAGCGGCCTTATTAGAACAGGGTTTTGCGCCTAAGGAAAAATATTGGTAGTTACAAAGGCTTCTATATCACACTGCCCTCAAGCCGAGAACCCCAGAATGCAGCATGCAAGACTGACGCAGCCTTTCGCAGTTCTTTGACGACCTTGTCCAACACTTTCTTCCGCTTCTCCTCACTCTGCGTCGTTCGGCAGGGTTTAGGGTCCCTGGTAAAGCCCAAAACCCTACTTAGAGGTTAGAGCCGTGCACCAGCGAAGCCTCCACTACCGCGTCGAGGAACAGCTGCAGGCTCTATCATAATTCAGCACCAGTTGGAGCATATGTTCACTTATAGAATCGAAGGCCGACAAAAACCCAAAACTCTCAACCCTCAACCCTAAACCCTGAACCCTCAACCCTAAACCCTAAACCCTCAACCCTGAACCCTCAACCCTCAACTCTCAACCTTAGAGTGCAAGCTGAAGCCGGGCTCCGCAGGGATCATGTCGATCTTGTTCAGGATGACGACCTTCAGAGAGCCAACGCTGGATCCGTTGAATGTAGGGGCGTTGGGTTTAGGGTTTAGGGTCTAGGGGCATTACTAGCTAGAATAGGGTTTCGGGGTACATTATACTCTAGTAGTTATAACAAGGAGCCCCCCAAGATAGACCCTAAACCCTAAACCCTAAACCCTATACTATACTCTAATTATAACAAGGAACCCCCGAAGATAGTATAGGTAAATATTTTAGGCTCCTACATTAATTAGGGTTTCGTGAAGGGAAACTGAGATCCTTCATCCTGGGGTTTTTCAGGGTTTAGGGGAAAACTTCAATCCCAAACCCGCAAAACCCTTGTAGATCCCTCTTAAAGTGCTACAAACACCCCCACAAAACCCTTGCATCACAGCCGTGTACAATAAAGAAACCCTGCCCTTATAAAACCGTTGTGAACACCGTGCAAAGCGCTATGCAATCCTGGAATTTAGGAGATGGAGACTCGACTTTGGCGCATGCTCCATACCAAAGTCTAAAACGCGAAAACTCTAAAAAAATCCAAAAGCTGCGACTGGGTCTGAATACTTAGTGGGATTAAGGGCGTTGTTTTTGCTTTAGGGGTTTGGGTTTGGGTTGATAATATCCGTTTCTACCCTCGACCTCACACCCTCAACCCTAAACCCTAAAATGGCAGTGCAGCTCGGGGCACGAGCTGGTTCGCCAAGATTTCGGCAACCACCATGCACTCGGCCGTCTGCGTTTGAATGCCCTCACCGCAGGCAGGGAACAGAGCCCAATTGACGCATGAGACGAGGATGCTGATGACGATGGTAACAATGATGGCGATGATGATGGTTCTGGTGAAGATCACGAAGATACCCATAGTTGAATATGCAAAATACATAAGAACACGAAGAAAACTATGATTGTTCTATAATAGCTGTGTCGGTTTTACTGTAGAAACATAAGTAGCATACTAATGGTAGTAGCAATCGCCAAAGTAGTAGAACTAGTGTTAGCAGTAGTCTCTGTAATCGTAGTGGCAATACTAGCCATCACAACAATAATAGCGAGACTAGAATCAATAATAGCAGTAATACGTGAATGACCATTCTGTAGCCCAAGCTTTGCTGCTCGAGTCAGGCTGAACCCTAAACCCTAAACCGGGGCTTTCTGAGAAAACGAAGTTTTCCCAAGGCGTAGAGGGCACTTCTTCGCTTACTTGTACTTGAGTGGCTTCAGGGTGTTAGGATTTATAAGCTTTAGGGTTGAAGGCTTAGGATTTTTGGGTTTATTATTTTGGGGTTTTCGGGTTTTGGAGCTTTGGGTTTGGGGTTTTGGATTAGGGGTGTTAGGGCTACGGGTTTAGGGACAATAAGATATGTTTGTCGAAGATTGCCTTCTTCAGCCGAAAGGCGGTCGCTTCTGCATTGACGGCCTGTATTATTCCATTCCGATGATGAATACCCTAAACCCTAACCCTAAACCCTAAACCCTAAACTTCCTGGCAACAAGTTTATCATCAGTCTTACTTTGATTTCCTAAAGTCTTTCTCCTCTAAAAAGCTGCCACCTTGTTCACATCGATCACGAGCGCGCACAGGTCGATGATCTGTGCGCCACCTGTCAGGCGTGGTAAGCCCCTAAAACCGAAACCCAAAACCCCTGAACCCAAAACCCGCAACCCTCAACCCTAAACCCTATACCCTGAACCCTATATAAACCCTAAACCCTAAACACTCAACCCTAAACCTTATAAACCCTAGACCCTAAACTCGCATAGCAGAAGCGAGGAGAAAGCCGTACTCGCTTCTATGCAGGAAGCTTGGGCCGGCATAGGAAAGAATTCGGGCTTCGGGCTGAGGGGCTCAGAGTTTAGGATTTAGAGTTTAGGATGTGTTTTCTTTAGGCTTTGTTTTGTGCTTTAGGGTTTAGAGTTTAGGATTTAGAGTTTAGGCTTTGTTTTCGGTTTTAGAGTTTAGGGTTAAGAGTTTGGGCTTTGTTTTGTGCTTTAGGGTTTAGAGTTTAGGATTTAGAGTCTAGGCTTTGTTTTCGGTCTTAGAGTTCAGGGTTTAGGGTTTGGAGTTTAGGCTGTGTTTTGTGCTTTAGGGTTTAGAGCTTAGGACTTAGAGTTTAGGCTTTGCTTGTTTTCAGTTTTAGAGTTTTAGGCTTAGGGCTTAGAACCTAGGCTTTGTTTTGTGCTTTAGGGTTTAGAGATTAGGATTTAGAGTTTAGGCTTTGTTTTGTGCTTTAGGGTTTAGGGTTTAGGGTTGGCAGTGGAGATCTGTAATTTAATGGCTAGAGCAGAAAACGAACGCTGGTGCTGAGGGTACCGAGTCGCAGAAGTAGCCCTCAACCCTCGACCCTAAACCCTAAACCCCCCTCAACCCTAAACCCCTAACCTGAACCCCAAAACCATAAAAACGCCCTTCTACATGACAACCTGCAGCTCTAAAGCCTACGCCCTAAACCACACCAAATAAAACCTGAATGACCCCTTATCTCCCATCAATAACCGGATCCAAAACAGCTCAGCCTTTCTGCAACTGTAACAGAAGAAATAGACAAGGCCAAAAAGTTCAAAGTTCTCCCATGGGCTATCTAAGTTATAGAGCCCCATGAAGGAACCGTTAAAGGAACCCGACGCTGATCCTAGCCGTCCGGCCTATGACGGTCCTGATCAAGGAGGCGTGCCCAGGACAGTCCACCAAGCACCACTGGATGCTGTCGAAGCCAGCAGACTGGGCCGTTCTGAGGGCTCTCCTCTAATTAAAGGAAATCCTACAGGTGGGGAGTTTAGGGTATATAGGGCTTCTATAAGGCTTCCATAAGGTATATAGACCTTCTACAAGGCTCCTATAACTGTAACCCACTACAAAAATGTCCTAGACTCAGGGCTCCTCTAAACCCTAAACCCTAAACCCTAAACCCTATTGCACCTAAACCCTAAACCGTGGGTTCACAGAGGGATTACGGTTTAGGTCTGAAGGGATGCAAAACGCATCTATAGGGGCTCCATGCGGGTTCGAAGTCTTCTGAGCAAATTATAAGGGTTCCATATGGGTTCCACCCTAAACCCTAAACCTTTAGTGTGTAGGTCTGGGGCTTAGTGCAGCGCTGGGGGCTGGAGCTTTGTCCTTGTCTTTGTTGTCTTTAGATCGTGATGGGGCAAAAAAACCAAGCTTTCGGAATAAGACTACCTTATACAAGAGCCCCGGCAGTTGAAGAGTTGGGCTTGATACGGCTGATGGACAAGATTCTGCATGACCCCAATATAGTATAGTAGTTTAGGTATATAGGGTCATGCAGGATTTTGTCCATCAACAGTAGGACGTCTAGGATTTCAGAGACTCCCATATCCCACTTAAATACTAGGAGCCTTTCTCTTAAGTTAGGATTTGGAATTTGAGGCATAAGCAGTCTAAGGACTCTCCGGTGGGGCGTGGCATCCCGACGCCCTTCCTGGCGCCGCAACACAACAACAAACACTGAACCCTTTTCATAAGTTTGAGAAGGTGGCATGGAGTCTCTGTGTACCCGAGGGTCGTGCCAGCACAAAGCGAGGATCAGGGGACTTGGTAAGTGAGGTTATGAGTACCTTAACTTGGTCTATAAGTACTTGTAAGTATAGGTACCTTCCTTATAACCTATTTACTACATTCCATGATCCTCGAAGTAGTACCAGTCCTGATTAGATGCTCGGCAATGTGCTTATAAGAATAAAGTTCCAATCCACTGAACCGGGCGACCCCGCACCAAAATTGAAACCCAAAAGCCCCAAGCCTTGAAAACCCAACACTTGCCCAAATCTACCGAAGCCGCAAGAGTTCATGTTGTCCTACAAACCCTTGTAGCACGCCTTAAATTTGAACTCTTCAAAACCACATTGCCCGAAACTTGCCCCCAGCTGCCCTCCGGCGTGGGGCCTAAACCCCAAACCCCTACAAACCGAAACCACTCAAGAGGGACCTGGATGTGCTCTGGTGCATCCGTGGAGAAGGAGGAAAAGCCGAGGTCGAGTGTGATGCCGCGCTCCTGAAAGACTGGGCCAGTGTCCAGCGTTTAGGGTTTAGGGTGTGGGGTGTAGTAAGGTTTGGGGTGGGTCAACAGACCAAGAGTTGTAGGATTCCGGTTTCTACAAGGGTCCCCAACGGTCCGATAGCATTTTGGGGTGCTTCTAGGGTTTCGGGCCCAGGGTTATATGAGTGCCTGAAATAATAGTTGGTTACATTGACTGGGGCTTGCGCAGGGGGACAATAAGCGATTTTGCTGAACAGTTCGCAAGCCTCTATGTATGACCGAAATTCCTCAGCCTTATAAAACCCTATGTAAACCCGAATTAAGCGCCTTACAAATCCCTTAAGGGGAACATTATAATTATATTGAATTGTAGATTCCTTAAAGGCATAAAGCCCTAAACCACCAAACCCCTACCCCCAAAAAAGCAAGGAGCCCAGCATGCTCCCAGCTCCTGGGACTCTCTGCTCTTGTCCATAGATGCCGTGGAAGTGACCTGAGGCTGCTTGCGCAGTCCTGAACCTTTAGGGTTTAAGGTTTAGGGATTAGGGTTTAGGGTTTAGGGTTTGGGGTTTGGGGTTTGGGATAAGGGCTCCTTTGAGGGTTCCGTTATAGGGTGTAGCTTAAGCTTTTGCAGTCATAGAGCTTATAAGCCCTGAAGCTCACACATCGCAGACAGACACGGTGTAGAGTTTTACGTTTCGGGTTTGGGGGTTTAGTGGCTCTTGGCACCTAAACCCTGAACCCTAAACCCCAAACCCTAAACCACTCTCTCCGACGAAAACAGCCAGGCGACCGTAGACAGCATCTTGCCTGGGACTTCGCGGAGTTTGGGGTTTATAGGGTTTAGGGTCGATAGGCTTTGGGGGTTCGTTATACCATACTTACATTAAGGAGCCCTTAAGGGGATATTAATGTAGGGCCTGAATAATTAGAATAGGGTTTTGGGGCGCCACAAAATAGCATTCGTAATTATTTAGCCCCCCCTTCTTCTAGCTAATTCTTGAAGCTAAGCCTGTCGCGTTCTCAAAGTGAGCCCCAAAATGACGCAAAAACACCTGGACCTGCCACTGGCACCAAGCAGCGACTAGAGCAGCTAGGGTTAAAGGTTTAGGGTCTAGGGGTAGGGCCTTTGCAGGAGCTGGGGCTCTTCAGGGCCTCCATCGCAGCTTGGACACAGATCGAGGTCTTTCCACTGTCGATATGTCCAAGGACGCCGAGGTTGACGTTGAGAGCCTCAGAGGTTGGCATTGAGGGCCTCAGAGCAAGTCGCTGAGACCTTTTTGGGCGATTTGGTAGCCCTAAACCTAAACCCAAAGCCCTAAACCATGAACCCTAAATCCTAGACCCTAAACCCTAAGCCCGAAACACTGAACCCTAAACCCTAGACCCTAAACCCTGAACCCTGAACCCTAAACTCTAAGCCCTAAGCCCTAAACCCTGGCATGTAAGAGGTGAGATTGTGACGGAGTCGAAGCTGCATGTGCTCAGACCTCACAAAAGCTGCAACTCGAACCCTCGAGTCGACCAAGCCCCAAAAATCCAACTGAACGCTTCGAATATAGGTTTAGGGGTTAGGGTTTTAGGGTTTAGGGTTGTAGAGTTTAGGGTTTTAGGGTTTTAAGGTTTAGGGTCATGATACAGGGGCCTTCATAATTTGAATAGGGTTTGGGGGGCCCAGTATACTATAATTATTCTAATAAGGAGCCCGCCAAAATGGTATAGGTACGTATTAAGGCCCCTACATTAGACCTTAACCTCACTTGGGGGATCAGGAGACTTAGTAGGTAAAGCTACAGGTACCTCAATTGAGGTTATAAGCAATCATAAGCATACTTACCTTATCTGGCCTAAACCCTAAACCCTAAACCCTAGTTACTAAGTCCCATGATCCGGCAATATAGGCTTGAAGCCTTAACAGTAAACCCCTAAACCCAAGACCCCCCCAAGACCCCTAATTACTAATCCCTAAACCCTAACAAAAACCCTAAACCCTAAACCCTAAACTTAAACCCTAGCAATCCTAAACCCTAAACTGGCCCTGAACCCTAAACCTAAACCCTACTGATCCTAAGCCCTAAACCCTAGAAATACAGAATCCTGAACCCTAAACCCTGGGAGTCCTCAACCCGCAAACCTAAACCGCAGGATTCCCAAAGTCCCTTTTGGGTTTAGGGTTTAGGGTTTTGGGTTTAGGGTTTAGGGTCTAGGGTTTAGGGTTCAGGGTTTAGGGTTTAGGGTTCAGGGTTTAGGGTTTAGGGTTTAGGGCTTAGGGTTTAGGGCAGACCCTGAGGTGCCAACTTTTCGCTTCGCTTTCTCGTCCTTCTCCGGCATGGCTGCAAGGCTAGGAAGGCCCTGAAAGGCTCCGCGTGGCTCCGCGTGCAAGTGACCTAGGGCTCCTAGAAATAGCTGCTTTTTAGGCTTCGGGAGGGTTTAGGGTTTAGGGTTTAGGGTTTAGGGTTGAGGGCTGCTTCGAAAAAGGTTACTCTCAGGGCTACTATGGGGTATGGGGGTAGAGGGCCTCAAAGACATCAGCTTAGTGTTCTGGTGGTATAATGTTCTATATTCAGAACAAAAAAGATGAGGGGATATGATTCCTTGTGATTCTGACCCCCAAATCAGGTGATGGAAGGGTGCTTGTCTGCGTTGCGGCCGCAAGACGACTTGTGACCCCGTTCTGTGGCTGCATCTACTGAAGCTGTCTGGATGAATACCGACAGGCCCAGAACACGCCAGAGTGGCATTGCACATCATTTGCTGTCTTCATCACAGCATGATATTGCGGTGGCACATGTTTGCGCTACTGCGCCGGCTTGCAAAAGGAGCCGTTTCAGCAACAGGTGGCAAGCGTGGGGAATCGTGGAGCCCCCACTTCAAGGCTAATTATTTTTTGGCCAACCGCATCATGGCGAAGTAGAGACTACAACATGTCAACCTACCCTTGACAAAACCTAAATCCCTCAAATACCTGCTGCCCTGAACCCTGAGCCCTCAAGCCCAAATCCTGTAAAAACTCCATGGAACCCCGTTGAACCGGAAACCGGTCTCGATCAGGTTTAGAATTCCAAAGACCCTAATCCCCAAACCCTCAAGCCAGCAAGTGTTTAAGAGTTTGGAGTTTAGGACGTAATGTCGTGGCCTAAACAAGTACCAATACTATGTTTTTTTTTTGGGGGGGGGTTGGGGTCCCTTATATGATTCTAGTATCTACCCCAAGACCCTATTCTAATATTTGAGGCCCTCATATTACGGTTTCGACCCTTGAACCCTCAGACCCGAAACTCTGAGTTCCCCAGTAACCGCTCAATCATCAGGGTACCCTTGTTCCGAATATTCGGTTTTAATAAGGAGGCCACAAACTAAAACAGGGGCAAAAGGGTAAAACTGGGGAACCTAGTCAGTTTAGGGTTTAGTGTAGCATGCCCAGTTGGCGGGAGAGAGCAACCCGCTCTTACCTCGGTCGTCTGCTGCCAGCTGCGGTACCCCTTGGGCTTTTGGGATTTAGGGGCTTTTTTGGTTTAGGGCTATACCTTAAGAACCCAAAATCCACTTTTGTGTAGGTTCTTATTATAAAGCCGAATATGGGATTTCTAGGGACCCTACAAAAAAATAGGTTTTGGGTTCTTAAGGTGGGGCTGAAGGTTCTAGGAGGCTTACCCACGTTATGGATGTTTGACGAACACTTTTGAACATCGGATTGACGGCTTAGGGTTCAGGGTTCAGGGTTAGGGTTTATGGGTTTAGGGTTTAGGGTTTAGGGGTTAGGGTTTAGGGTTTAGGGTTTAGGGTTTAGGTAGTCCGGTGGAGGTTTTCTGCGTTTCGGGCTTAGGGCTTTGGGGTGTTCACGCGATTGAGGGGGGGTTAGGATTTAACTCTTCTTAGGGTTGAGGCTCCAACCCTAAACCTTGAACCCTAAACCCTGCACCGCCTTACACCCTAAACCCTAACCCTCAAGAGAAAAACACATATGAAATTGCATGTCTTCCTTCACATTGAACTCCCTAGGCCCCAGCCCCAGCCCGCCAAAGGGTTTAGGGTTTAGGGTTTAGGATATAGGGCTTCTATAAGGCCTCTATAAGGTATATAGACCTTCTATAAGGCTCCCAAAACGGTAACTACCCACCTGAAAATGTGAAAAAGTCCCTAGACATGGAGGAGCAAATGACTGGGATCCTTTGGGCTTCCTACAGGGGATCGATAAGGGTAGTTCTCTGAATTAGGCTCCCTTCTTAGATCCCAAATTATGTACGGCACCCTTATAAACAGGACCCTAAACAAGACCCCAACAAAGGGGTTCTGGGTCAAGGGGCTTAGAAAGTCAGGTTGTATGTACCTTACCTCAGTTGGGGGTTGTAAGCACGAATATGTATAGCGACTGTACTTGAAACCCCAGCTACTAGGTCCCATGATCCGCCAAGTACACACATCAAGCCTGAACTCGAAGCCTTACGAAATCCTGAGCCCTAAACTCTAAACCCTAAACCCCAAGATATTTTGGTAACCTTGTAGATCCCTGATGGGAAGCCTTCTACGTCCTTTACAGGAGCCCTGAGCCTCGAGGGCTGTCTTGATTCGAAGTTCATAAACATTCCGGCTCGTGGCTTTAGGCTTCAACGTTGCTTTTGGTAGCTACGGCTTAGTGTTGAGGGGCTTGAGGCTTGAGGTGTAGCGGTCTAGAGGTTTAGGGGTTTCAGGGCCTTAGCGGCTTAGGGTTGTCAGGTTAACGGCTCCAGGGTTTAATTAGGGTGTAGGGTTTAGGCTTTCGGTTGCATTTTCCCTGATCCGCGCTTGGGGTCAACTGGTTCTCGCTGCGCGTCCTATCGAAGGATTTGCATTCTGCAGCAGTACATCTCACTTTTTACTATGGTTCAGGGTTTAGGATTTACGGCTTAAGGGTTTTAAGCCTATGTTTTAAAGGTCATGAGGCAGGTCATTTCTGGCTACAACTCCGATTGAATCTTAGCACATCTCCAACACCTAGCATCGCAAGGTTTGCGAGTTGCTCACGCGGGACTTGCCCTAATTTCCTGCCGGCACAAGTGGATGGTGAGGGTTTAGAGTGATTTAGGGTTTAGGGTGAATAAACCCTAAACCCGAAGGCCCTCAGACACGAAACCAGGCAAAACAGATGGGTCAGAAATGGTAAGACCTTGCAAGTGCAGCATGCCCCCTGCCCTCTGACCAGGATTAGGGTTTAGGGTTTTGGGGTTTAGGGTTTAGTGTTTAGGTGTTAGGGGTTTCGGGGTTTCGGGGTTTCGGGGTTTAGGGTTTAGGGTTTAGGGCTTAGGGTTTAAGGTTTAGGGTTTAGGGCTTTAGGGTTAGAATGCTGAGGACATGGCAGCCACAACCTCCTTGCGGAGCTCTCCGGAGAAATCTCCCACCAGTTCGTCCTCGATCAGCTAAGGGATCTGCACACTGGTAGTTCTCTAAATTAGGTCCCATTTTTTTAGGTCCCCAAGAATAGTACGGCACCCGTATAGAAAGGACCCTAAGAGGGACCCTAATTGAGACAACTATCCACATTCCGGAATGCAAGGTCATTCAAGCAATCTTTCAGAACCCTACACAGACCCTCACAAACCCTGGTGAATCCTATAAACCTGTTGAGTGAATAGGGTGTAGCATGGACATAGAGTAAATCAGCGTTCTCAGAACCCCTAAACCCGCCGAAACCCTAAACC
>CAJNDV010017391.1:23582-40799 GCA_905221635.1 Symbiodinium sp. CCMP2456 | reverse complement strand
AGGGTTGAGGGTTTAGGGCTTTGGAGTTTTAGGGCTTAGGGGTTTTAGGGTTTGGGGGTTTAGGGCTTTGGGGTTTTAGGGTTTAGGGGTTTTAGCGTTGAGGGCTGAGGGTTTAGGGTTTTAGGGTTAAGGGCTGGGGGACTGAATCGAAGTTACCATCATGGGGATCTATGAATCTATAGCAGGTAATAGGGTTCCCTTCTGATGCTAAGCAAATGGGCATCTATAGTGCATCATAGGTTTAGGGTCTAGCGTTTAGGGCATAATAAGGTTTCCCTATTATGGTAACTTACCCTAAATCCTAAACCCTAAACCCTAAACTCCTTCACAAGAGCCCAGCATCGTCTCGTGGGCTTGCAGCACCTTGGCAAGGGGTGCCCTGGCAAAAGCCCCCATCAAACAGGTGAAGGTGACGACGTTTGGCTGCAGGTCCATCTCCAGCGCCCAGTTGAAAAGAAACCTGGTTCCCTGTTAAGGCTGTATAAAGGAATTTAATCCTGGTTAGGTTTCCTTATAACAAACATGTAAAAATTGTGCCCAACAAGGACCCAGAAACCCTGCAGCATGGTGGCTCGAACGATTCGACTCCCAGCACGCTCGGATCGCGGAGGTCACATGCGCTATGTTGATCGAGACGCCGGTGCGGTTCATCTCATCGAGGATCCCCGCCGCCGTTTCGATGTCCCCCTCGGCTGCAGCAGCATCGATCCGGGCGGCCGCGAGCAACTCGCCGAGATCGCAGGAGTGCCGCGCCTCGGCCCAGATCTCGCGAACACGAGAGGGCTGACGCAGCTTGGCGAAGACTTTCATGGCGGTAGCAAAGGAAGCTGCGTCCTGGGTTATGTTCAGATCACAGATCTTGTCATAGACTTTGGCACCGGCCCGGTACTGGCCGCAGCTGTATGCTGCGTGGAGCACCGCATGAAGCACGGGAAGCTCGTTGCCGGTATAACTCTCAAAGAGGTTCCCCACCTTCCGCCAATCTCCGCGCTCCCGGGCGTTCGCGATCTGCGGAATGAGGCGCCTGGCCTCTGGGCTGAAGCTCATGTTCGGATTGTTGATCTTCGTCCGAAGCTCCAGCCCTGCCTGTTGGCGCAAGAGCCGCAGTGGCCCCTGCTTCCCCAAACCGCAGGTTTCGGGAGGGATCCGCAAGTAGATGAGAGCCAAGAAAAGGAAATGGAGCCACAGATACCGGAGACCTCGCCATAGCACTGCAGAGTGCGAGCGCGCGGTCATGCGCATGCCAAGGCAGCGGCGGGCACATGCGGGTGTTTTGGGAGTTTCGGAAAGTTCAAAGGCCCTACAAGAGACCCTAAATTCGCAGCGTCTCTCTTAGAAGGACAGACAAGCCACACCGAGTTTCAAGAAGCCAAAATCGTACACCCTCAATCGTCGACATCCCCTCAAACTTGAATCCCAAACCGTAAGGCCTAAGCGAGAGCGGGGGTATACCTTAGAAAACTAATGCTGTATAGGGACGGCAGGAGATATTCTGACTAAGTATTCAAGCCTCTATATGCTAGCAATGTCTAAAGATCTCAGCCGGAGCCAGCAGGGAGTCCTCAAACAATCTTGGGTTTAGGGTTTAGGGTTTATGCAATCGGTCATGGGCTTTGGGTTTTGGGTTTGAAGCGTGCCAGCCTACGAAGAAAGCCAAGCCAAGCTCGAGCCGGGTGCGCAGCACTATCCCAACATCACAAGAAGGAGCATCTTACCTGTTCTTGTGGGTATGAATAGAATCGCTCGTAAACCCTAAACCCTAAACCATCAACCCCAAACTCCTAAACCCCCTAAAACTCCTAAACCCCTGAGGTGCTATCCCCGTACATGCAACACTCCGAACCTCGCCAGCTCTGAACTCTGAGTGCAGGATTCAGGGCACACTGTCTGAGGGTTTAAAGGGATCCTTAAAGGGTTCTATAAGGGCTACTCTGAGGGTTCAGGGTAATAGCTAGATTTTGGGGCTTCAGGGCTCACTGGGCTCACTGTATGCAGCTTCGAGATACGGGTTTGGAGTGAAAGGTGGCGGGCTTAGGTTGCAGCTTGGATTTGGGAGTTTGCTCTTCTTTCTGTTAATGCCGGCCTTGCATGCGGCTCCATAGGTCGTGCCCATCTAGTAATCGACAACCCCAAAAAAGGCTTTTATGTTGATGGGTTTAGGGTTTAGGGTGTTGGATTTGGGATTTGGGCCGCTTCTGTAGCTTTCGAACATAAGAAACCCCTCCCAAAGCCTAGATTCGGAGCCGGCGAAAGAAACTGCGAAGATGTAGGGTTTGGGGTTTACGGTCTGGGTTTGGGTTTAGGGGTTAAGGGTTTACGGTTTGGGTTTGAAGTTTAGGAGTTCAGGGTTTACGGTTTGGGGTTTAGGGTTCAGGGATCCGGGATCCAGAGTAGCATATGTTATTGGGGCTTCTTGCTGCTCTCTTTGAAGTAGCCCACAAGATTCGGGCGTGGTATCTGCTATCCCTGATCACCGACGGATATCTCTCTCATATGAACCAGGTAGCTATCTAACTTTGGGTCCGTTTTAGTGTCCTTTTTAAAAGTCTGACACCTTCGGTTGGGTTCCAAAAAAAGAAGACCTAATTTGGACCACCCACATGTGCATCTGTATACTTGAAACTTCGGTTTTTGCAGGTCTGCTAACACCCCGGTAGTCTACATAGTGTGCTTGTACAAACGTCTGTGCTTATCACTACCTCAACCTGCCAGAACCTACTTTCTAGCAGTGTCCTTATAAACTCTATAGGTTTGTACTTGGTACGCGAAGGTATACCTGGTCGTGATTAACACACTACTGTTGGATAGAGAAACACCTTCAACTCTGACGCACAGACGTGATCACACCTGCTATTGCTACGATCATCGACCCTGTTGCCATGAGTTGGCATGTCTCCACCGCTAATACAACAGCTTTCTTGCGAAAACTGCCACATGACCCTCTCTGCTACTCCCCGTAGAGCTTGGCGGGTTTAGGGTTGTGTTGATCCCCGGCACCCCCCCCCCCACCCCGAAGGGTCCGATGTCGATTCCAGTACTGTGCTGGCTATGGCGCCCTGCACGAGCCTGTGAGGAATCGAGTTCCGTGCTTGCGGTTTGGATCACGCTTTAAGGCTTCGGGTTCGCTGGGACAAAGGCCCTGGTTTAGAGGTTTTAGAGCTCGGGCTCCGGTTTAGCCCACACCGACATATAATAAGACCGCCTGTCCGCTGAACCCATAGCCCGCAAGCCCTAACCCTGAATCGTGAACCCCAAGTCCAAAACCCAAAGCCCCAAGCATTGAGCCTCAAACCTTCACCCCGGGCCTCAGCCTATAAACTCTCACTCGAAGCCCTAAACCTGACGATCCACACGCCCATCTATGTATTTATTTTTCGCACCTGAATTCATGGGATTAAGGATCCTTCCAAACTGTAAAGGACACTCTTTAATTCAGGGGCCCACCAAAAACTCTGTGAAACCTCGGCATATTCCTACCTTAGCCTTCCTCGTTATGAGTGTAAGATCATTTGCTCCACCCCAAACGCCCTTCTAAATGTTAACGCCCCTACATTATGAAATCCTGTGCTATAGATCCCATATAGTGACCCTTGCAGAGGAACTTCTGAAACGACCCTGGCTCTGATTCCCAAGGCCCCTATATTGCCATAAAGTAGACCCTTAAACTACGAAGTCGTGGAGTCAGGCCAATAGTCGCCCTGAGCCCTAAACGCGAAGCCCTGCAGGAGCTCAGGCGCCAAGCTCAGGGTTTAGTGTTTGGCGTTTAGGGTCTAAGGCTTTGGGCCTTCTAGTAGTATTAACCATGCAACTGAAAACCCTAAAACCCTGAAAACCTCTGAACGTTTACGACCTCCTGTCGACCCAAAGCAGAGGATCCGGCGGGCAGCGCGTCAGCAGCCCGAGGAAACCTGCAAAATTTGGGTTTCGGGCTGGGTGATATTTCTTCAAAGCCTTTGGAGGTTTTGTTGGGTTTGGGACGCGAGGGCTGTTGTGGCTTTTGTAGCATAGGTTTGACAAAGATTAGGGCTTGGAGTCAAGGCCAGTGTTGCAGGCTTCAGTGCTTTATGGTCTTTCGGTTTAAATCTTGAAACCTAGGACCTCAAGCTTGGGGCTTCGGGTTTCCAGCTGAGGGTATGGAACCTTCCGGCAAACCCGCACACCTGCACTGTTCTGAACGCTAACTACGTCATGCAGCAACCCGCCTTTGAGACATCAACGCCCGTAAACCTTGAAGCCGCGATCCCCCGAAAGCCCTTCTCGGATTCAAGCCCCTGTGTGTACGTGTGTAAAAATATACGATTTTGGTACACCGTATTTTCATGGCTACGCACTTGTCATCTGGAAACAACGAACCCAAAACAGTCTCATGGGGCCGGACCACATTCAAAGCAAAGCAGGATGCCTGCAAAGTCGCGAAACCTAGAACTGGAACAACAGCCGCATCACATCAGCCCGAGCGCAAAAAGACCTGAAACGCTGAGTTTTTATGTTAAAATCCCTAGCTCCTCAACTCAAGCCAACAGCAATCCCGGACCTTCAACACACAAAGCACTAAGCTCCCACCTGACCGTCCCCACAACAACCAAAAGGCAGGTTGATTGTTTGCGTTGGATATTTTAGGATCTCCTTGGGCGAAGGTTTATTCCCAATGGTCCCTATTCTGATCAGCTCTTTTGCAACCTGCAACTCATATACGCTGCCCCACCTGGAAGGTTCGCCTGTCTCTGGCCGGAGGTGTCATCCTCCAACTGAAGATTCTGGGGTTTCAGCTTCGACTCCAACGTTTTTGAGTCCTGGGGTGACCTCCGATTCGGCCTCTTCGACACCAACGGATGCAACCAGCCGGTCTCCCGACTTGGATGGGATGTTAGAAAAGGACGCGAATCACTACGTTGACGGTGCCGCAAGCATTGTATGCATGGGCTGCACCGCTATGTGAAGATGACGAACAACACGAGGAAAATGTCAACTTCCGCTTAGCAACCACCACATCAAGAGATTCATGGGTGACTTGTGCTTCGAACGTCACAGGAGGAAAGAATCAACAGGCCTGGTCCTTTACAACTCCAATATACAAGCCCGAGTACCATCTGGTTCTAGTGCACCTGATCTGTGCACGTAATTGAAGGTCCGCTGATGTCAAGAGCCAGAACCGTCTGCGAAAGTCCAGATAGGAGCAGCATTCATGGCAAATTATTGTGTTGCACTGCGACGAAAGATAACGCTCGCGAAGCCTCGCACTTGGGGTAGGATATCGTTGTGCACCCACCGTTTGGGAATTAAACGGGAGTCACCCTACCCTAAACCTCTATAACAGGATTTTGTTCATCTACGAAGCTCCATTCTCAAAAAATGGTAGCAACCAAACAGCCTTTACGACAAGGAACACTGAGTTACAGTAATAACAACAGGAGACATGATGGTAAGATTGTAACAGTAATAGCGATAGTCCACCACTAAGTGTGTGATAACAAGAAGCAGTAGTAAGTTTTGGACATAACGACAACAACGGTCACAATGTGTCAGCATCATAGCAGTATATAAAGGATAACAAGTGATGAAAGTTTATGCTGATAGCAATCCTCCGACTCCTGGTTTCCTACCACCCTCAACCCTACATTCCACAGGTTCAAGCTGTTCTGCTTAATTAGCAGGCTTTGAAGTCACAAGGGCTCTGTCATTCACCAAGGGTCTATGTATGGGGATTTGAGGTTCGGGCTTTGGTGGTGCTGTTCCTTCGGCGTTCTTCCTATAATTGTACTACAAAATGCCCCTGTGTTACGGCTTTAGGTTTTGCCGGTTGTCCGGCTTGGCGCTTAAAGCCTCCGCACTCGGGCTTAAAGTTTAGGGTTTTGGATCTCCTTCTTGTAATCTTCGTCCTCTGTCTAGCCCCCTACACACCAAAGTGCAAACTCTACCAGTAGACTAGACTTATCCTATCCTATACTATACTATGCTAAGACTATACTAAGGTTTAGTTCATGCTCAGGCTTCATGACCAGCCGTACGTCAAGGAAGAACTAGAATTGGCTGTTCCTACCCAACATGCACCCGAGCTGCTTCGGTTGTTAAGAGTTAGGAATTTAGGGCTTACAGCTCGGGGGTTTAGGGGTTAGGCTTCTTGAGGGCTTTAGGCTAGGGCTTTAGGGTTTAGGGTTTGGTAGGCGGTTAGGGCTTTCGGGCTCAATGGACACATTGGTTACCAATACTTCTTCCTGGAAGGACAAAGACGAGAGAGGGATTGTAGATTCTACAAATACAAGATTCCGAATGAAGTACAATGAGGTATAGTATAGCATAGTATAGTATAGTAGAGTGTCGTATCGTATCGTATTGCATGGTATGGTGTAGTACGGTGTAGTACAGCATAGTACAGTATAGTACAGTATAGTACAGTATACAGAAGTATAAAGTATATGGTATATAGTATATAGTATATAGTATACAGTATGTGGTATATATTGTATATAGTATAAAGTATAGAGTCTAGAGTATAGAGTAGATAGTAGAGAGTACATAGTAGATAGTGGATAGTACATGGTACATCGTACATAGTATATAGTATCTAGTATCTAGTATCTAGTATCTAGTCGTATCTGGTATCTAGTATCTAGTATCTAGTATCTAGTATCTAGTATAGTATAGCACAGCATAGTATAGCATAGTATAGTATGGTATAGTAAAGTTTTGTAAAGTATAGTATAGTGTACTGTAGCATAGTCTAGTATAGTGGCCTTTAGAGTCGGCTCGAAAAAAGATAAAAGGGGAACTTAAGCTCTTGCGAAGGGACTAGGTCCAAGTTACCATAGTAGCTGTTTAGGGTTAAGGGTTTAGGGTTTTGGGTTAGGGAAAGCATGCCTTTGCGATAAGTTACTTCATTCGGCTCGGTTAAACGGGACACGACCAGGAACCCCGAACCGGGAAGCAAGAGAACAAGCCTAGATGAGACATTTAGGGTTTAGAGTTTAGGGTTAGGCCGAGATGAGGAGCCCCAACGGCGCAGCAGAAGTAGTTTCTTTGCGGAATATAATGAGAATCTAAAAATTCAGTTCCTTCCAACCCTGGCCCCATAACCTTAAACCCTAAACTCTAACCTCAGAGGTGGCTTCACAGAATGCACTCGGCGCATGCATGCCTCAAGCCACTGAGCAAGACCAATGCTCAAGTAAGGGTTTAGGGTTTAGGGTTTAGGGTTTAGGGTTTAGGGTTTAGGGTTTAGGGGTATAGTCTGACATCCGACAATAAAGGGGCCTTCATGACTTTATCCGGGCTTCGGGGTACATTCTACTATACTTTTAGCAGGGAGCTCTCTGCAATAGTAATCAATTGTGCGAGAAACCCTGTTTCCAGGCCGCAAGACAGACACCAAAGCCAGTATCCTCCCAAAACCCAGTTCAAAATCCAAAGCCCGCCCTAAAACCCTAAAACCCAAAAACCCTAAACCCTAAACCCCAAACCCCAAACCCTTTAATATAACCCAAAACCTACGTCCTCTCTGGCCTCGGAAGGGCCAGTGGGGAGGGGGAGGCGGAGCTTCTTCCTTATGGCCTTTTCCGGGAAGCCCTCAAACTGTGGGCCCTGGTGTAGGGTTTTTTAGGGTTTGGGGTTGTTCCTGATGGTAACAGCAGCAAGCCTCATGGCATCCAAAATTCTACCCCTCACGGTATCCTTACAGTATCCCGTAACACTTGCAATGCCCGTAAAGCAGCCGTAGACCCACCAACGCCAGTAAACCCTGAAGAGCCCAATGCCCCGTTTTTATTCAGAAATCAACCTGAACAGATCATAAGACGAAGCCCCCCCCAAAAAAAAAAGTTCAAGGTATATTCCTTCTATAAAACCCTACAAAAGCCATCGACAACCCACTAAAAGCACCATAACAACCTACAAAATCCCTTTGAAAGCCCATAAGACCCCACATACTATGAGAACCCCACAAAGACCCGATCTATTCCTCTTTGGGTGTAGGGTTTATAAGGTATAGCCGAAGCAATGGACCTTAATCCCATAAACAAAACTGTAAAGCCCTATAACCCTCCCCCTCCCCGATAGGAACCCGAACGAAACAACAGGAACACAACACGCTCTCAATCCCTCTAAAGGGGGCCCAGGGCCCTAAACCCTGTTCCCCGAAGCCCCTAAACTGCTCAACCCCGCAACTCCTAAACCCCTAAAACCCCNNCCCTAAACCCTGGAGCCCTAAACCCCCAAAAACCCTAAATACCTAAAACTCCTCAACCCTCAACTCTAAACCCCCTAAAACCTGAAAACCCTTGAACCCCAAACTCTACGCTTTAAACCCGCTATATAGACCCCCTAAACACCTAAACCCTAAACTCTAAACCCCCAAACCCCTAAACCTCTAAAACCCTAAACCCTAAACTCTAAACCCCCTAAAACCCCCAAACCTCCTGAAACCCCGAGGCCTCGAAAGCTCCTAGGATGGCTTCGACGACCGCCATGTCCATCCTTGGGGCTCATCGGTTGAGGGCTTAGGGCTTTAGGGCTTAGAGTTGAGGGTTCAGGGTTTAGGACTTTAGGGTCTCGGATTCCGAAAGAGCTTGCAGGGGCTTTTAAATTACAGAACACTGCATCATGATGACTGTCAGCATGCAGTTTACTGCTTCGTGTCTAGTCGCAACCGCATTTCAGTAGGCACGCATAGAAAACGGAGGGCTGCACGTCTCAAAGGGTGCCAGGGTAGACACTATAGTCTATCGGGCTCAGGATGCAGGCCTTCGGGTTACTAGTCGCGTCAACCCGTAAACTCCATAAACTCGAAAGCCTCAACTCAGCGATACGACCATGCCCATCAACAACCCTTGAGTCAGACTTCCCGGAATCTCGTACCTAGGCTGAATAACAGTCGAGAGTATTCCTGTAGCCCTGAGAGTCCTTCTGTACTGATACTGCGGTGTATACCAAAACCACCGAACAGGGTCTGCTGTGGTGCCCCCACCCGGCTGATGTGAACCACCGGTGCTGCTGGTGTCGGCACTTCCGACTCCTGGTAGGGCTCAGTAAGCAGTTCCCATCCAAACAAATATGTAAGGATCCCGATAAACCCTGAACCCTACACCCTACCTGTCAGGGCACCCCGACTTATCAACTTGTAGAAATTTCCATCGGAAAGCTCTGCGCCCCACAGGCATATCAAATCCTATCCGCTTTAGGGTCTAGCGTTTAAGGCTTATGGGGTTTCAGAAATGAAGTTTTACGAGTTGGCGCTCGGCAATAAATTATTAAAGATCCTGAAACTAGAAAACACACGAGCGGCAACGACAGGCTCAAGAAAGCTAGAAGCTGCAGCGTAAGCCCTAAACTTGCCTTTTCCACTGCTATGCTGGGGATTCCAGGCTCGAAAAGGAGGCATCTGCCTGGAACCACACCTGCCAGCCCACTGGACTCCCTCAAACCAAGAACAAACCCTTTTTACATGCTCAAAAACCTCTACACTGCCCAGTGCGAACTTAAGTCCCGCTCGTGATCTGATCGGTTCACGTTTTCGGGTTTAGGGTTCAGGCCTTAGGGTTTAGGATTTAGGATGCGGGGTCTGATGCTCCAAACCAGTCCTTCGTAGCTTGGGCCACAGCGGCCTGCGCTCAGATTGGCAAGAGAAAGATGCCGTGCTTCGCAGGATAGGCTTGCTCTACCATCTTCGGCCGAAGATGTCTGGTCGTTGTTGTAAACGTAGTAGCAGTACTAATAGTAGTAGTAGTAGTAGTAGTAGTAGTAGTAGTAGTGGTAGTACTAGGAATAATAATCATGGTAGTAGTAGTAGTAGTAGTAGTAGTAGTAGTAGTAATAGTAGTAGTAGTAGTCGCAGTCGTAGTAGTAGTAGTAGTAGTAGTAGTCGTAGTAGTACTAGTAGTAGAAGTAGTACTAGTAGTAGTAGTAGTAGTAGTAGTAGCAGTAGCAATGGCAGTAGCAGTAGCAGGAGCAGCAGCAGCAGTAGCAGTGGTAGGAGTAGCAACAGTGGTAGTTGTTGCTGTTGCAGCTGTAGCAAGAGCAAAAGGTCCACGAGGTCGAGCCCGATTGCAGTCGTCGTGCTGCAGGCTGTTGGGAATGCAGGCATACTGTCTCGCATGTACACAATGAGCACGAAAAGCACACGTCAAGTATGACATAAAGACAAATAATAGAGGACAACAAAGGTTGCTAATACGAAGCTGACATTGTTGCACCGCCGTGCTCATTATCATCGCAGCCACCGGCAGCAACCGTTGGTGCCAGCATCATCGGCATCGCCACCGTCATCCTGAGCACCGCAGTCGTCAACTACATCATCACGTTCTTCCTATTGATGTACATCGAGAGCACCATCATCATCAACGTCAGCAACATCGCAATTTTGTGACTTCGGTCAACCGCAACATCTCCTCACTCACCTTCAGCTTTCCCGGTTGGGCGGGCAGGGTCTGGGGCGCTTCTGCGGATGGAGTCTGACCGGGTTTCAACACAGAACCGCAAAGACTGACAGGAAGCAAATAACCGACACCCCGAGAGCCTACACCCAAAATCCCAAAACGCCGAACCCCTACAGCCCCCCAAGCTCATAAAATATTTTAGACCCCGAACACTACAATCGCAAAACCCTTCCGTCCTCCTATGAAAAAACCCGATAAACGTCAAAGGACCCGCCTCCGCGGCGCGGAAGGCACGGTGCTGCCCCCGGAGGCCCTGACAAGACTATACCCCACAAACGGCAAAGGGCAATCTTATACGAACCATAATGGTCAGAATGGGGAACGTCATTGGGGCCCGTGTTTTTCCAGGTTGTTTGCTGGATGGCATGCAGTTCGTCGGACCTCTAATGAATGTTTGCTCTCAGCAGCTGGAAACCCTTTGCTGAAATCTTGTCACCGCAAACGCACGCCACCAGGGCGTGATGTTCTGGAAAGTGTCACGCCCTGGTCACGTGTACTTCTCGGTAATTTAGAAGTTTTCACACGAGTTTTTTGCACACAGTACGATAAACAATAAGATGCTTCGGCCAGAGAACATTAAATTAAAGTCACTATGAAAATGATGGTCGCGAGGTAGAAAATCAACACGCACATGCTGAATGGGTACCAGAGCTTGAGAGGGCTGCATGTAGGTTAGAGGGATTGTCACGTACCAGTCGTTCTAGTTTTCCAATTGTTTATCGGGTATGGCAAGCCCAATCCCCCCACGCGAGCTTTACTGTGTCGGCCACCCATCTTCTGTAAGGCCTACAGTTTCGATTTAGCATCCATCATGTCTTATCAGATTTGGGATACTTTGGGTCACATGGGGCGAACAGGGTCTACCTTCCATCATCTTACCATCAAGGCTTAATTGGTTTTTGTCACATACAGTCTCTTGTCAGAATTTCGTGTACGTGGGAATCAGTTACCCCTTTTCGTGTTTAGGGTTTACCATCTATCAGCCTCTTGAGGTTCTCGAGATAGCATCCATCCAATGAGCTGGAATCAGAAATCGCAAACGATAAAGGATGACGTTGGGTCTCAGGTCTCGACCTACATCTTTAAAGCGTGCAAGCTCCCACAGCCGAACACACAAGATCGTCACACCCCCCATATGTTGGGTCGCAGACTTTGAGCCTCAAAAAACGTAGAGCAACTACTTAATGCTAAGCAGGGTCGAAGGGCAGATGCAGGGAGGTCACGATCAGCAGGCTCGCCATCCTCTGCGTTATCCCGAGTCGTTGCGAGGCATCCGAAGCCCGTAGGTGAAGTTCTTGCGCTCGAGCGGGCTGTCGTCGTGCCGGGTCGAGATCACCTCTTCCACGACATGCTTGGCCTTGGCCTTGGCCTTGGGGTTGGGGCCGGGCTACGCGAGATACGGAAAACTTGACCGGCGAAGGGGGAGCCGCCTGAGCGACAAGTTTCAGACCCTCGCCAGTACCTGCGGATGTGAAATCGGACCCCAAATAACTCGACCGGCGAGGGGGCGTTTTTCCGGCCGGGATTTTTTTCAAATTAAGTCACCAGGAGCTGGGCTCAGCAACGAGAATCAGGGCGAGGACCTCCGCGGCACAACCAACGCCTCCCCTAAGTGCAAGCGGACCTTTTGCTGGACATTGTAGAACGGGTCTGGAGCAGTCAGGCTGCGACATGAGACAAAGTTGGCGTGAACCCAAGCAAACATGCAGGTGTACATGTTTACAAGTCAGTGAAAATCAGATCAAGGTTGTTCACAGAAAAGACTGTCGACCAAAAATACAAACTCACGGCTAGCAACGGTCCACCCACTCCAAATCTCAGCGGCTTAACTTGTCATCATGGGACTGAAACGCACCGGTTGACTAGCACAAAGCCGCGGCCCCGGTCCTCCCAATCCAGTCCAACTTTTGGTTGGAGTCTTCAGGTTACGGGTTTGGGATGTCTGCTACTTTGCTTTCCGGGGTCGATAAGTTTTAATAGTAGGATATAAGCTTTCGCTCGTCGAGTGCTTCAGGTTTTCTGCTGTGGAACGTCTATTGTCTTTATCTTAGGGTTGGCGTCTTAAGGTTAAGGGTTTGGGCTCTATGCTAGGCACTTGCTTTTGCATACTAGAACCAATCAACAATTGCTGACGGCATCTTCAGAGCTCGACTGACACTACTCGATCGTGCGCATTTCGTGTCCATGCATGTATGGCTTCATTCATCTGCAGCTGTGTGAGCTTTGCGGTTTTGCGTAGTGCATCAGGAACAACATCCCGAGCGATGCTACGGTAGATCGCGCACAAACCGCCGTTTTTGCTGCCACCGAAAGCTGTGGATGGATCTTGCATATCCGCATGCTCAGGCCTCATGTGCGTGTGAAGATGGCCTTCCATGTCCTGCGCACGACCAGATGACGAAGTCCAGAGTATGATGGGCTTGCCATGTTGCTTCAAATCATCCGCATGCATCTTGTTCTTGTACCTCTCCAATGTATGCACGACTGGAATCCTACTAACATCGTCTAACTCAAAAGAGCCCTTTCCCGACCTTCATGATGTCTTCTTCGGTAGGCTTGCGAAAAAAGACAATGTGCACAATGCCAATTGCAGAAGTGTCTTGCTTCAAGTACTGCGCGGCAAACTCTTTCAAAGCAGCCTGCAGGTGCTTCAATCCTCTTTTCTGTGTGGATCCTGACATGGAGCATGATAAGGCAGACTTGTAATGAGCCCAGTGATGCGAAGGCTTCGACATCTTGTCTAGCTCCCCAGAACATACAGGATCTTGAAGTTGATGTCCAAGCACATCAATGTCGATTCGCTCTTCTTCTGCAAGCTCCTAGACCTAGCAGTGAGCGAAAGTTTTTTGTATATTTTGAAGTTAGGCTTCGTTTACATGCTTGAACATACAGCAAACCGACAGGCCAACATGTCAAGCTGCGCGCTTCATAGCTTCTTACGTTGATGAAACCGGCCAGACATCAGGTTCCTCAGGCCAGGTGGATTTCAGGTAGTCCGCAAGAGCTCCATCATGCTCTGCAGATCCTGCTGGTGCCTCTGCGTATGTCTCCTCAACCTCACGCAAATCAGTCTTTCGCCGCAATGCACTCTTATAGACCACCATGAGAAGCAAGTATAGGCACGAAACTTCATCACTCATGTCGATTTCGACAGCCATCTTGTCCACCTTGTCCACTTTGTCAGGTGCAGACATGCTCTGGAATACATGCTTGTGCTTGTGTTTCTGCGACCCTGGCCACCGTCAAAAAGGGCATATTATGCTGGCAACCCCCGGCATGTTCGAAGGGCCAGCTTGTCCTGGAGGCGTATGCTCCGATATGTTCGGATTGCCAGCTTCTCGCGGCGGTACAAACGGCTTCGAGGCACCGTGGGGTGGCATGGCGTCAAGACCAAAAGAAAACTTGATCATCATGCCGCACAGGCAAGAAAGCCATGTCGATTGCTTACAAGCGGGGCGTGACATATGACCTTTCTCGGAAGCGGTAAGGAAGTACTCTGTGATTGCGGTTTAGAGTTTAAGGTTTAGGGCTTTGGGGTTTTAGGGTTTAGGGTGTAGGGCTTACGGTTGTAGGGTTTAGGGTTGCAGGGTGTAGGGCTTTAGGGTTTAGGGTCCAGGGTTTAGGGTTCAGCAGCTCCGGATCGAGCAGTACTATAGTAAAGTTGTCTTTGCGGTTTTGCTATAACACCCACCCACCCACCCCAAGAGTCCCATAATATGAGGAAATGCACCGTTTTTCGTACAATCCATAGAACTGGCTCCCATTCTTCCTCTTGGCGAATAATGCTAACATTAATACATTATCGATCATTCAAACATTGTATGTTTACTCTATGGCTCCAGGCTTCAACAATCCGACCCACCACCATTTTGTTACGCGCATGTTTTGTCGGACCTCTGCCAGCAAAGGATGTGCTATCCACGTTTTTGTAGCTCCCTAAACCCTAGACCCTAAACCCTCAACCCTAAACCGTGATTCAAAGACGACGATCCGACCTGCCACTTTGTTACGCAGATGTTACCCTAAAAGCCAACCCAGACTGAGGCCTCAACCCTAAAGACCAGCCCAGACTCAGATCTAAACCGCAAGGCCAGCCCAGAGCCTTAAACCCTGAACCATGAAATTTAAATGCCAGCCCAGATAAGGAACCCCCAAAATAATATAGGTAAGTAGCCCTACACCCTAAACCCTAAACCCTAAACCGTACATTAAGGCACACGGACCGAAAAGATTGCCCCAAGAACCCTAGAGGCATCCTCCGACACTCGGCACTTACACTTAGGGTCCAGGGTTTAGGGTTTAGGGTTTAGGGTTTTGTTTGGTCGTCTTAGAAAAGCCAGTCTCACTGACTTGACTTAAACCGGACCGTCAAGAGCACCTAAACCCGTGAAGGAACCCGTAAACACGTGAAGGAACCCTTGGACCCTCGAGCCCTTAACCTCTTGAAGGAACCTGCAATGAAATTCTTAAGGGAACCCCAAGAGGAACCCAGAACATCTCCCGCCAAACCTAAACCCATGAGCACTGAATCCTTATAGAACCCAGATCCCTTATAATTATAGACCCCTTGTAGATCCCTCATAGCCTTATAAATACTTCAAACCAACCTTATACGGAATTTGTATCAAAGAAGCCTGGAATCCAATCCCACAACCCTCAACCCTGAAAAGAGGGCTTCAAAGGAGCCCTCTCATAGTACCCCACAGTACTCTTAAACGGAACCTTCTTCTAGAACCCCATGCAATGGTACCATTCGAAAGCCTCGATCTGGTCTTGGAGGTCCCGACATTCGAGGAGGACCTTGCATGTCGGCTTCGGCAGGAAGAATTTAGGGCTCCCCTTTACGGGAACCCGTAGAAGAGTTTAGGGTTTGGGGTTCAGGAGCTCAGGGATTTGAGCCTTAGGGTTTTGGGGACGGGGGCGTAGGGATTTGGGGCTTAGGTATTTGAGTCTTTGCGCGTTCGGGCAGAAGGATTTAGGGATTTGGTGTTTCTGGGTTAGGAATTTGGACCTTCAGGGTTTGTTCGAGTCATAGATACATGGCTAGAAAGAGGGATGGATGGATGGATGGACGCATAGCTAGAGTTATAGGTACATGCATGCATGCATACATACATGCAGACATACATACGCACGCGCCAACGCGCAACAAACAAACCTATACAGGTGTATATTATGTGAGTGTATGTCTCTGTGTGTGGGAAGGAAGCAAACAAGGAAGGAAGGAAGGAAGGAAGGAAGGAAGGAAGCAAGGAAGGAAGGAAGGAAGGAAGGAAGCAAGCAAGGAAGGAAGGAAGGAAGGAAGCAAGGAAGCAAGGAAGGAAGGAAGGAAGGAAGGAAGGAAAGCGTGCAGATGTTGATATGTACATGCAGACATACATCAACATATGCAGACACAGGTACACACAAGCACAAACACATGCAACCATATACATACACATTTACGCAAGTACATATGTGTGAGTACATATGTGTATGCATATATATGTATATATACATATACAAATTAGCGCAAGCAAATAGTAGTTGAGTAGTAAGCCGGCAAGTGAGTATGTATATATATGTATGCACACATACGAGTGTACGTGTGTACAACAAGTACAAACACACTTGGAAGGACTCTAGATGCAAGATGCACCAAAAGTCGAGCAAGTGGGTCCGGACAAACAAGTAGATCGATGATGTAGGGGCCATAATAATTAGACTAGGGTTGTGTGGCCCATTTTGCTATATTTATATTAAGGAACCCCCACAATAATGTAGGTAATTACTAAAGCCCCTATATTAGACGGGCAGGGGGACGAGAAAGAAGGGCAGATGGACACAATGCGAATATTTTCGTAGTCCTGTTGCGGCATGGTCTAGTCCTCGCTGCCCGCTGTATCAGCACGAGTCAAAGTCACAACCTCCAACCTCGAAAACCTAAACCCCAAACCCTAAACCTTAAACCCAAAACCCTGAGCAACCACAAAAATCGACACCTCAAACCCAACAGGATAACGCCCAAACCCGCCAACTCCGAGCCCTTGTGCTGCTGCTAATGCTAGTTATGAACCTGAAAGTTCGTTAAACTCGAAACCTAAAAGCCTAAACCCTAAACCCCAGACCCTAAGACCCTAAACCCTAAATTCCCAAACCCCAAACCCTGAACCCTAAACCCCAATTTCCGAAACCCTAAACCCTAAACACTAAACCCCAAACTTTGAACCCTAAACCCTAAACCCCAAACCCTAAACACTGAACCACAAACTCTGAACCCCAAACCCTAAACCCTGTACCCTAACACCCTAAGACCCTAAGACCCTGAGACTCTAGTACCCTAATACCCTAAGACTCTAAGACCCTAAGACTCTAGTATCCTCATACCCTAAGACCCTAAGACTCTAGTACCTAATACCCTAAGACCCTAAGACCCTAAGACCCTAAGACCCTAAGACCCTAAGACCCTAAGACTCTAGTACCCTAATACCCTAAGACCCTAAGACCCTAAGACCCTAATACCCTCGTACCCTAAGACCCTAAGACTAAGACCCTAAGACTCTAGTACCCTAACACCCTAAGACCCTAAGACCCAGAAGCCTAAGGCGGCCTTCCGGGCTTCCTCTCGCTGGCGCAGCTGCGCAGCCGCCTCGCTGGCTCGAACTGCCTGTGCCCGGCTCTCTTTTTGATTTTGCAGCTTAGGGTATAGGGTTTAGGGTTTCAGGTTTCCGGGTTTAGGGTTTAGGATTTATTTAGGGTTCAGCAGCTCCGGATCGAGCAGTTTTATAGTAGAGTTGTATTCACGGTTTCG
>CAJNDV010017380.1:59287-69559 GCA_905221635.1 Symbiodinium sp. CCMP2456 | reverse complement strand
GAATCCTAAACCCCAAACCCCAAAAGCCCTAAGTAAGCCCGAAAACCCTGAACCCTAAACCCGAAACCCTAAACCCTAAACCCTAAACCCTAAACCCTAAACCCTAAACCCTGAACCCGAAACCCGAAACCCTGAACCCCAAACCCTAAACTCTAAAACCCTAAACCCTGAACCCTGAACCCTGAACCCTAAACCCTAAACCCTTAGTACAGTGATCGTATCAATACCCCCAAACCCTATGAAGATGTAGCTAAGGCCCCTTCAAGGGAATCCATCGACCCTGAACCCTAAACGGATATCCCTAGGCCCCCGAAATAGGAGGTGTTTGGATGGTTCAGCGTTTTAGGAGTTAGGTCTGGGAGTTTCAGGATGTCAGACTTCGAGTGTTTGTTGTTTTTGGCTGCTGGGTGCTCCACTGTTTGGGGCTTATAGGGTTTATAGGATAGAGTTTAGGATTTTCGGGGCTTGGGGATTTTAGAGTTTTAGGGGTTTCGGAGCTTCGGACTTGAACGCCTTCCGCGTTGAGGGTGTGGGGATAGCATAGAATCTTATTGGTGTGTCGGTATTCAGGGAGGTAGGTTTCAAGGCTCATGAGCATATATAGTTTTGTGATGTACAAATGTATATCTATAGATACATCTGTATATACGTAGATAGATAGATAGATAGATAGATAGATAGATAGATATATATACATATATATATATATATACATCTCTCTCTCTCTCTCTCTCTAAAAAAATTGGGAAATTCATTTAATTAAATGGTGTTACGGTGGCGCTTACAGCGCCCTTTGACCAAAGCCCTTCAAGAATCAGGGGATGGGGTTACAGGGTTTAGGATTTTTGGGGTCTTAGCGCATATAAACTCTAAGCCCCCGAATAAAACCCTACAGGGATTCAGGGTTTGTGGTGTGTTTAGGGTTTAGGGTTTGAATTTAGGGCTTAGGGTTTAGAGTTTATGGTTTAGGGTTATGGAGTTTGGGTTCAGGGATTGACGGGTCAGATTCCTACATCCACAGCCCTGAGTCGAAACCCTGAATCACCGAGTCTGCGCACGAGCTGCGTGGAGTTTGCCAAGCCGCTGCCCCAGAGATAGAAAAGGCTTGTGGGGTAGAGTATACGAGTAGAGATAAGGGTGCAGGGAATTTGGTTTAGGGGTTTAGGGGGTGTAGGGGTTTATGGATTAGGCCTGTTTAGGGCTTAGGGTTTTGAGTTTCAATGTGTTTTATATCAGCAATGGGTGTAAGGGTTGAACATTGGGGAGTTTAGGGTATCGAGTTTCCCTAGAGATCAACTTTAGATTGTGTAGACGAGTCATCGCCGTACAAGACGGGGTGTCTAAAATTGGTCGGTGTACAGAAGCGACCAGAAAAATAAACGCTGTAGCAGCAGTAAAGGGGGGTTTTGAAAACATTTGAGAATCGTAGTTCGTGTGTATCTTTTCTAAACGCGACCATTTTCGTGTTTAAACATGTCTAAATGTGTGCAAACATGTGTAAAGCGTGTTTAAATGGCCGTGTCTAAACATGTTTATTCGTGGCTAGAACCAGCATGTAGGACCACTGGCTGCATCTTCGTTTCTTGTATTCTGGAGTCGGTTTGTTCAGGAGTCAAAACTACATGCTTGAACAACTGTGGGGCATAGTGTAGTCAGCGAAAACTTGTTCAATTCTTCCCTTCAGCATTCCACTATCTTAGATTTCAAGCTGTTTTCTGTCCATTCGTTGATTCGTGTTGACAGTCCTGTCACTTTGCCTGCTCAATCCTGAACATAAAACATGCACCACAATTCAAGTGGACCATGGTGACGTGTGACTGGATGCACCTGTTTCGGAAGCGACAAGATGTATAAGTTTTGGAACAGGTTAATTTAGTGTTTTTTTTCTCGAGTACCCCTTTGAACTTTGAAAAGAGCACATGCAAATAGTCTTTCAAAGGCGAAGCCCAGGAAATACTTCGTCACCTAGAAGTTGAAACAAGGGGTAGCAAAACACAGCAAGAGAGTAGCACACGAAAGAAGTAGGACGAAGCGCGGCAGCGGCAACGTATCCGAGGCTGTTGATGCTGGAGCGTTGCTGTGCGAGTTTGGGGAAGCTTGGTTTTCGTTGCTTCGTCATCTGGCAGGGGAATGTCGTGCAAGAGGACATCCGCAACAAAGACGGTTGCAGGCCCTCAAGGATTGGCGCCGAAGCTTCTACAGGACGTCGAAGGTATTAAGTAGAATTATTCTGGGGCGGTTGTTTTTGAGGTCTTCGAAAGCCAAGCACGCCCAAAAGCTCAAAGAAAAGCTGGCCAGGCACGGTGTCTAGTTGATTTCACCGGTGAGCACAGATGTGAAGCAATGGCAATCTTAGGTTCCGGGACATGTCCCGATGGAGGTTGTTGGCTGCTGTACACATGTAACATTATGCGCACTGTGGGTTTCCAGTCTATACCCAAAGTTTCAGTTCTTTTTGCACACGCCAGAGCTCGTGGAGCGCGGAGGCGTTCCGCCGGTTTTTGGGTGTACAGCGACAAATCCAGGAACCGAGAGGCCAAGCAAGTCCGGCAAGCCTGCTGGAAAGGTTGGTCTGTGCACCCCCGTCTGATGTCTTTTCAACATGACTCGGTCATTCCAACAGCAGCATTGCAAAAAGCCTTCGTGCGACACACAGACTCACACGCGCACACACACACACACACACACACTGGCTGCTACTGACGCTCAAGCTTGTTACGTGTGCAAGACACTGCAAGACGGTTTTTCAATCCTTATGTTCAGTCGGAAACTCAGCTTCGCGCATGTGCAGTCGCCATGCATGCGTGCTTGCTTGGGTCCTCTGCCTTCACTTCTGTCATCATGCCCTCTTGGGATGAACTCACGGCCCAGCACTGCCGGTTCACTGGCTGCGGGAAGCGCGCGGGGCTGATTCCGCAGGTTTGATTGGTGAACCAGTTGCAGTGCGGATGACTTGCTGGAGGTGTTTGGCAGGCCGCCGACAGCCTTGCTGCCGCCTCTCCCCCATGTGCTCCCCCCGCAATTCTGGCGCAACCCGCTTTGCTGAGGGACGGCTCCCGCCCCGCCGACCGGCTGCCCCGCGTCCGCCCCCACCCACCGCGGCCAGCCGGCGTCCAAGACCGCCAAGAAGCCCGGCGCAGCAAGTCAACACAAGTCCCAAGGCTAAGCCTCGTTCTGCTCCGAGCTGTGGTGCTACTGCAGTCAGCATCGCATCAACAGATACTCCAGCTGTAGCTCCAAACACAGGCTCCCTGGCAGACGATATAGGCTGGCCAAAGCTTCCTGCTTCTAAGGCCAAACCAGCGGTTGCAAGCAGCAGCGCTGAAGCTGCTGACACTGCTGCAGCAGAAGCGCCACCGGCGCCAACTGCACCAGCAAGTGGAGCTGCCTTCTAGCTGGTCTGAGGCGCGACATCTGCCCCAAGCTTCCTGCTTCTAAGGCCAATCCAGCGGTTGCAGGCAGCAGCGCTGAAGCTGCTGACGTTGCTGCAGCAGAAGCGCCACCGGCGCCACCTGCACCAGCAAGTGGAGCTGCCTTCTCAGCTGTTCTGAGGTGCGGCTACCACCTCAGGGGTGGCGCCGCAGCGCTGCAGGCACACAAGGGAAGCAGCTCGCGCTGCCTTGCAGCGCAAGGTCTCCTACCCGGTCCCTGCTAAGGCCGAAACTTTGCGCAAACCGTGTGATTGACTGGCAACTCTCCTGCGGTTCACGCCTTAAGAGGAACACCGACAAGTGCCGACTGGTGCACCGGCGGGCAACCACCGACGCTCACCGCTTGCTTTGAATATTGTGTGGTTGCACGTGCTGCAGACGTAGCTTTGAAAGCTGGCAAGGCCGCTGAGGGGCGTTTGTTTTTGAGGCACGGTCTGCTTGTGTCTGTGTGTTTGTGTGTTCGTTCATGAACTTGCGTGCATGTGATTTCGCTCTCCATGTGGCGGAAGGTTGGCGCCGAGAGCCAACGGGCCTCGGCGTTTAGATCTTTAGTCGCATGTGCTGGCTTGATACACCTGGGTGATTCAACCATGTCGCTTCCATGCGCAGTCGGTTTGAATAGTCGTGGAGAGCGAAGCATGCACCCTAACACATCTTAACGTCTTTGTCAGCCCGTGAACGCATGATTCAAGCCGGAAATCACCAAAAGCCCTAGACTCTCAACCCTCAATGTCCCACAACACACTATACAACAGATTTATATTCCTACGCACTTCCGTCAGCTGCTTCCCCTAAGGCCCCCCAAAAATCCAACCACGCCCCTCCTAGCTCCAAGCCGAAGGCCTGCCCAGAGTGGTTTAGTTTAGCCGAGTTTAGCCGTTACATTTTAATTTTGCAGTCCCTCAATCAAGGAATATGCGTTGAACTAGAATCTCGAATGTGGGGTTCGAACAAACGGATGCAATGTGTTTCTGGGCTTAGGGTATTTGTCTACAATTGCTTGAGTTTGAGGTTCTGAGATTGCGATTCTAGTCACAGCACATTAGGTTTGGGATTAGCTGTTGAGGAATACGCGGCATGCTCCAATGGGGCTATGGGGCGTGGGGCTCTGGCTTCGACAATATACCTCTCCGGTTTGGGGCTCAGGATCGATAGGGTCCGGAAGCAAGGATTGTATCCGGTTTGATACGGTTTTTAGGGTTCTGAAATAAAGACTACACTTCGTAGTATACTCAGGTTTCAGGTTTAAGGTTCAAAACCATTCCCGTATAATCCATACATCCCAAACCCTTGTAAACTCCTGCAAGACCAAGAAACCATTCACCCCAGGGCCACATAATATCCTTCAAAGCCGTGTAAGGCAACAAACCAAGGTCCCATGCCTGGCAGTCTGGCTTGGCGGCCGGGGGCTGAAGCGAGGGGTTCGTGTTGTTGCAAGGGCTTTCTTGTCGGGTTCGACAACGCTTACAGGGTGCGCATGCGGTGATATACTGCTGTTTATACGGTCTTTCTAAGGTTCACGGGAGTTTATTATGTGGTGTAGTAGGGTTTACAGCATTTGCAAACGGTCCAGGGGGTTGTGTAAGGTTTGGGCTTGCTTGGGGTTTACAGGTTTCAAGCTTTCTGGGCTGCAGAGTGAAAAGTCTCAGGGTTCAGGTTTAGGCTTTTGTTTCCAGTGGACAGTCTTCATCATTTGGTGGGTATTATTCAGAGGCTCGAAGTATCCAGAGCAGAGGTTCTTTTGAAAAACATGCACGACGCTGTGCAAAAATATTCCCCAGTTGGGTATACATGGACTCCGGGGCGAGAAGGTGCCTTCTTCAGCCTTCAGCGCCAGAAGGACAGATCCCGTACAGAACCGCTGCCAAACCCCTGGAAATTAATTCTATGGAAACCTTGCAAAACCAGTGTAGAAGGCAGTCTACCCAAGACCAGTAAGACCTGCAGCACCCAAAGTCCTCATAGAACCCTTGCAGAACTCTTGTAGAACTTATAATCAAGCCCTCATAAGATCTTATAAGCATACAGCCCTTACCCGAACCCTTATTTAAGGCCCTGTAAAAATGCCTTCAGAGAACTCGTACCCCAAACCTCCCAAGCCCGAAGCCTTGAGACCCTGAACCCTGAACGCTGCACTTCCTAAACTTCCTAAACCTTGAGAACCCGAACCCTTATAAGAGAGGCAGAAGCCCCTGTAACCAAGCCCAAAAAGCTGTTGTAGAAGACCCTTATAAACCCGAATATAAACCCTAAACCCTTACAATTCTCGAATGACACGGTACTGCAGAAAAAGGGCCTTCAACAAAAAAGAAGCCCTCATAATTAGAGCCTAAACCCTAAACCCTAAACCCTAAACCCTAAACCCTAAACCCTAAACCCTAAACCCTAAACCCTTCCTTCCGTGTCCCTCCGACCCGAGGCTCTGGTCGGGACGGCGGCCCATGGCCTCCGCCCGGATGCCGTGGCGATTGGGGCGCCCGACCCGGTTTGCTTGAGGGTTATAAGGGTTTATTTTGGCTTTAGGGGTGTAGGGTTTGGGGTTTGGGGTTTGGGGTTTAGGGTTTTGGGTTTTGGGTTTAGGGTTTGGGGTTTGGAGCGTTTTCTAGACTTTGCAAGGGACACATTCTTCTATAGAGGGTTCTTGGGGCTAAGGTCTGGAGTGCTATAGTGTTTTAGACGTTGGGTCCAGGGAGTCAAGGGAGTCAATTGGGTTCAGCCTTCGCGGGTGGATTGTTTAGTTTAGGGCTAAAACCTCTAAACCCTGAGCCCTAAACCCTAACTACACGCTAAACTCCTAAACCCTAAACCCTAAAATATACCCTAAACCCTAAAATATACCCTAAACCCTATCAGCCCAAAGCCCTAAACGCCTAGCGAACGTTTCCAGGGCTTCTGGTTTTGGGGCTCTTGGAGCTGTTGGGTTAGGGAGCATCTGGGACCTTAAAACCCTGAAGCCAAGAAGCCACAAAGCTGTAAAGCACTAAAGCCCTAAACCCTAAACCCTAAACCCTAAACCCAAGGACCAAAAAGTCTCCCGAAGGGCTTTTTCGGTTCTTTGCTGCAGAGCTTTCAAGGGCTCAGGCTCGGGAGAGGTCAGGGCTAAAGGGTTTAGACATTTCGGGTCCTTTTTAGAGGCCTCAATAGTGAGCCGCCTGCCCCCTGAGGCCACGATGAACGCCTGCAACAAAGCGAGCAGGCTTCGGATAAGTCGTGGCTTAGGGCTATGTACTCCGGAACCCTAACACCCCAAGCCCTAAACCCTAAACCCTTGAACTCATGAACCCTGACACCCTAAACCCCTACTAAACCCTAAACCCTTGAACCCTACAGCCTAAACCCGAAAGCCCTGGAAAGCAGTGGTTCGGGGATCTGTCGGAGTTCATGAATGATGACTCTGGAGGCTTGCAGGCCTGGAGGGAGAGTTTTATCCTGTGTTTTTCTGGGATCTGACGTTTTGCGCTTCGTAAGAGGCGTTTATCAACCTCGTCAGGACACCTTATAAGAACGGCTCCTTATGTTTCCAGGGGGGGAGGCTGTTCCCTAAACCCCAAACTAGCCAGATATGCCTTGGTTTCCAGGGTTTAGAAAGGTCAGGGGGGAAATCCGTGAGATGTCGGCGTCAAGCTTTTTGCATGTCTGTGATCTGATTTTCTAGCCGTTTGTTTCGAGGCCTTGGCAGCAACTCCCCCAACCCGAACAGTCCCAGCTTGCTCTTTTGGATGGGTTTGGGGTTGAAATCTTTAAGCGTTTGAGGCCTGGGGCGTCGAGAGCCATCTCTGTGCACCAAGCTCGGGTCTGTGGCCTCATGATTTAATGTAGACCGCTGTAGACTCTGGTTGATACTCCCCCTAACTAACAGCTGTAACAGTAGGTATCCTATATCAGGCCCCTTAAAGCGGGCGGACTACAATGGAAGTCCGAAGCTCTGCTCTTTCGAGGTGGCAGCAGTCTCTCGCGCTTTTCGGAGAGCTGGGTACCTTGGCTGAGGTTGGCAGCAAGGAGTGGAATAATCGGGGGTTATCGGGTTTTACTTTGCAGGTTTATGGGGTTTACGGTCCTTTTTAGGGTTTTCACAAGGTTCACAGGATTTGGGGATCTCAATTCTACAGCGCAGTTGCTAAGGGGAGCAGCAGATGTTGCATACATGTTGCCGGTCCATCACCATCGTAGACAAGGTGGCGCCCTGCATCCCAACGGACTTTTTAATCTCGGTGGTGGGCGCCGTTGTTGTGTCAGCTTCCCCAAAGCTCCCTAAGCCCTAAACCCGCGAAGCCCTAAAGCGTGGGTTTTCCTTTAGCATTGGCGGTTCCAGACACCTTTAGCATTGGCGGTTCCAGACACCATGCTGCCAGCTGAGGAGGTCATCCGATCCCTGAACCTCAGTGCCCAAGTAGACTTTCCAAGAGTGTACTAATAGTATGAGTACCTAGACCCTCCATCTACCCTCTATTAGACCCTAAATGCCCTTAATTTGGGACCATATACCCTTATTTCAGGGTACTTGGAGGGCCCTGGTAGGTAGCCTTTAACCTTTCCGGTAGCTTGCCTCACGCCCTTCGCCGGGGAGGCAGCTTATCTCAAGTAATCCTTTAGCAATCCCACAGTCAATCTTTAGATCGCCTAGGATACTGGAAAAGTAAGTGCAGATCGTACGACATTATTTGGGTTGAGGACTTGTAAAGGTGGGTTTAGCCCCGGCATACGTTACAAGCGAGATTATCCCTCGTAGCTTATAAGCTACAGTAGGCGATCCGGAACAAAATCCAAAACCCAGACCCCAAAGCCTGAACTTCGAAGCCCCAAGCCCTAAACCGCGTTCGTCCGGCTTCCGAGGCCTTGATGAAGACAGTGTCGTGCCGGACTCACGGATAGGAGCGACAGTTACGATCCGGTTGCCCCTAAAGCCTAAACCCTGAAGCCTACTCGAAACCCTAAACCCTAAACCGCACTGGCGCTTTGGAGTTTAGGCTGCGCAGGTTTTGGCTCACTCAGTGATGTTTTTTTCAAGTGTTGGGTTCAGAACCTGCCTTGAGGATCTACACCCCAAACCAGAAACCCGAAACCCCAAACCCTAAACTGTTTTATGTAGGGGCCTCCATAGTTTTTTTTTTATAGGGTCTTGGGGTATACTATGCTGTCTTTATGATAGGGCACCCCCAAAATAGTATAGGCAATTATTACGGCACCTATATGTATAAGGATTGAGGATAAACGGCTTGGGGTCCTCAATCAGGATCCCACTGAAAGGGCTTTTCAAGGGGTCTTTTCGAAGTGGTCGCAGTTCGGACATCTGCCTCTTCCTTAGTTGTTCGATTCCTGGCCTGTTTTTCGCGCCTGTGCATTCCGTCGCGGATTTAGCCTTTAGCGTTTAGGGTAATTAACAGTCTGGTGTGAATTGGGTTGTTTGGGGGAACGGGTTTTGATGATGGATTTCGACACTTGGAGATTTTGCTTTGGCTTGATAGAGCTATTTCGTCGAGAGCTTGCCGCTTTCGAGTTGCGTGTGGCGCACTTCCCGGACACTGACACGGTGGAACCTCTTGTTTTGTTGCTTTCAGGGTTTTTCGGGGTCGGGTTTAGGGTTTACCGGCTAAGGGGTTCGGATGTGCAAGGGCTCATGGTTTGGCATTTAGTGTTTTGGGATTTTTTGGGACTAAAGGCATTCAGGGTCAGCAAGCTCCAAAGTCAGGCTAATTATGTTCTCCTTGCCTCCTCGCCCCCTAAGCAAACTCTCAAACATAAGCCCCAGAACAAGCTCCAAGCCTCCATGAAACCCATGTAGCCCAACACCCCTGGATTTAAGGTTTAGGGTTGACCAGGCTTGAAACTGAAAGTGAGTTGTGCTGTCTGAGGAATCACTGAGGAAACTTGGTGTCTGAGTCATTAAAGAAAATACCAGGCGCGAAACCTTAAACCCCAATCTTAAGCACCTAAACCTCCCAAACCCTAATGTAGCGGCCCTAATAATTAGAATCGGGTTTTGGGGTCCTTTATACTTTAATAAGGAACCCCCCGAAATAGTATAGGTAATTATGAAGACCCCTATATTGAATCCTTAAAAAAAACAAGCACGCTTTTGCCCGGACGAGGTGGTCTACAACACCGCCCTGAACGCTTGTGACAAAGGCCTGACAGCAAGTGGAAGAGCTGGTCATTGCAATGCTAACAGTAGGTTCTTTTTGTAAACCCTAATATGGGATTTATAGCGACCCTACAAAAAAGTAGGTTCTGGTAGGTTCAGGTAGGGCTTATGGTTTATATTGGTTTAGGGGATGACCGCTTGGGGCTCCAGGGCTTGGGGTTGCGCATGAAGGCTGGTTTCTGTCTTGACAGATTCAGATTTGCCCCTTGGAGCTGTGGGGTTTAGGATCTTTACGGGTTTAGGGTTTAGGCTCCGGGCAGGGCTTTTTGGCCTGTATTTCGGTAGGGGCCGTAAGAAGAAACCGTTGTATAATCATTGTTCAGGCGCTTATGTCAGGCCTATGTTGCCCTGAGGCATCATACACTTTAGTATCCCCATGAGCACCAAGTACTACGTAATGAACAGGTTTGTATAACTCTTAGTAAGTTTAAGGTATCGTCCCTGCCCATCCCCCTATTCCAATTCTGAAGTCTCCTTTGTCTATAAAGCTAACTTCTCAACCCTCAGCCCAGAAATTACCCCGTTCATCCATCGCCCTGAAAAATCGCTCTCGAAATCCTAAACCCTAAAGCTCCTGCTGAAGAGTTTGAGGTGGGTACTGGCAGCTTGCTTTGGCTCTCTTCGCCCGCCTTCTCGGACGAGGCGTGGGCGCTGCCTCCCGATAGTTCATTTTTTGTAGGAGGGTCGGGTGTGAGGGAG